>VWZV01017164.1:1221868-1343537 GCA_013397155.1 Irena cyanogastra | reverse complement strand
TTTTTTTAGAGCTCTGCCATCTAACTGTCTGGCAAAAAAGCATCACTTATAACAGGCTGAGTTCCAGAATCACGTACTTCCCTGCCTTGGCAGTGATTTTTCTGCTTGATTTTAAGCTTCCTCTTGCCTGGCACTATGCTATTCCAAACATGGCTAATCCTAAATGTAATATATAGAAGTACATTATTTTACTGCTGGGTTAAGTCTTAGCAATTCCTGATCCATGTATCTTTTGAACTATAGTAATACATATCCTTCCAGTCAAATAATTTTCAAACATTTTTCATTTTGCTGTGAAATGTGGTCAAACTACTCAATTTAAGTGACATTCTTATGTGAATTATCCAATTTTTTACAGAACACAAACTGGATGCTAAAATACAGAAATTAAAACTTTAATCCATACTTGTTTAATAGCCTATATTCAAATAGGAGAACAGAGTCATTTCTCCTTGTTCAAGATGCAGCTTTTGAGTGAATTTCCCCTTGAATTTCTTTCCAGGTTTTTGTACCAGAGCTTGAAGAACAGTTCTTGCAGAAAGACTAACTAGCCTCTGAGTTGTCAGGAAGATTAATGTCAGGTACAACCTACTATCTGAAGGCCTTATGTGCAAGTCAATTTTGTTGTTAAACATGCATCTCATGTAATTTGTGTACTTTAACACCAAAAACATTTTCCTTTACTTTCTTCCCTGGCTCTTTCATTTAAAAACACGCCCTTGGAGCATCCAGGACACAGTATGAGCAGAGAATTATGCAGTTCAAACTCTTCACAAGAGAGCCTCATCTCAAACTCAGCAAGCAGTCCTAAGATACCAATCATATTTATCTAGTTGTAACAGAAAAAAAACCATGACCATTCAACAAATGTCCCAGTCAGGATTCTTGTTAAACCAAACCAATAATGGACCAATGCAGAGCCTTTCTAAATTGATAAAAATCAGCCTTGGGATGCAAGATTGACTTCTCAAAATTTAGTGGGCCTGTATTTCCATTGTCTGAGTTTCTACAAGTCAGTAAAAGAGATTTATTCCATCTAAGATACTACACTGACACAGAGAGAAAGTTAAATAACTGTCTTCTACAAGAGACTATCTAGTTACACTGGTTATACAAGGAACTTAAGACACACACTTACTTAACATCTACACAGCAAATTCTCAATGAGTGCCATCAAAATTACACCACTAAACATATGTAAAAGTGGTAACAGTGTACATTTCATCATTCACTGGAAAATTAAAAAAAAAAATTAAATTCAACTTTCCACAAAGGGAGATTATTTCATTATTTCTTCCCTTCACAGGTCTTGGATACCTCTCTGCCTCTAAGAACTCTCAGAAGAACCTGTATTTTCAGTTCTACTTTCCAATAAATAGGTAGGGCTTTTAAGACAGAAAAGTCTTCTTTCATCACATATTACACAAGTGGCATTGTCATCTTCCATATCTTTAATTGATAAGAATTCTGTAAACTGAGCATTTCAGAAATCTAAACTCCAAGCTACATTTAATACACATCTGCTATAGTAGACAGAGAGCAGGTAATTAAAAACTTGAAAATAAATGGCACTACCTATGATGTATCTAATGCTACGGACAGATAAAAGGGTTCCAGGTCTCAAGAATACCTCAACTGCTTCAGCATAATCCTTCTTTACATAATTTATAGCTTCTTCATTATAAACTGAATATAATTTTATCTCTTTACCAGCATTTGAAAGTGTAATTTAACCTCATTAGTTAATTAGTTATACAATGGCAGCATAGTCACATGTTTTGAAATAAAGGTGGCCAGTGGACTATTTGGTACAGTTCACTACAAAGCTGAATAAAACCTTACCGGTGGTCCAGGAGGTCCAAGGGGACCCTTACTGGCTTCTGAACAGGAACAAGCATGAGGAAGGGCAGGGCAATTTTCCTCATCTCTCTATGAAAAGGTTGAGATAGGAGAAGAATGATGTGCAGAACTTCAAATATTAGGTATTTTATCAATCTAAGACATAGTATTTAGTACAGTCTAAAACACAGTACTCAAAAGCACCTATTTGATTTAGAAAAATACACCTTATTGACTTTCAATAGGACAAGTAATCCAAGCAGAGATGGGCTTTTTCAAAAACTTTTAAGCATCCATTTCAACTAAAACATTTTTCTCAACAAAATACAAAATAAAAGGTAAATTCTACAGTTACTGAAAGAGGTTTCTTAAAGCTGTCATCTGGGCGCAGCTCTTGGGATTCTGCATCTCGTCTGGTTAGCTATTGCTCTAGTCTAGCTTTAATGGTACTTTTTTGTACTTCTTCTGGTCTGTGGGTCTCAGCCCTGGATGAAGTGTGGCAATGATGAGGAACAAAGGAAGGACTTTTGAGGGAACAACTTTAGTTTATTCTCTGAGCCAGTGCTCTCAAAAAAGTGAGTCTTGGGTGCAGTGCAGCACCTTTTAAACGGGGGTGGGGAAAGGGGAGGGGTACAGACAGAGGGTACCTAGGATAGGGTGGGAGAAACTGGGAACCTGGCCAACCACACAAGAGCTCCCCTAGAATGTACCAGATACTAAGGCAGAGCTGCAGAGAGACTCTGAGCCAATGAAGAACACAGCTACAACTCAAGAGAAACCCAGTAAAACCCAAAACCACACCACAACAGTTTCTTACCAAGCCAGGAAGTTCACAGCATTTGTCTCGATTGGCCCATGAGGTAGCACAAATAATGTCAAACATCTGTAACTGCAGCTGTTTCAAAACAAAGGTGATGTACAGTAGGACTGTTAGATGTAAGATCAGTGCAAAATGCAGCCATCAGCAAGCAAAGCCAACTTGCTTCAAGCACTCAGATTAGACAAAGGCTTTTGATTCCGAGCAGCAAGCCACAAATACCACACTTAAATGGTAAATCCACTCTTTCTACCAAATGTGTGTCCAACCAATTCATCTGAGCTATGAGACATTACATGAATTGAGCAAAACTGTTCAAGGTTAAATGCTGTATGCATTTGTTGAATTTTCCCCTACTCCTTGCTTAAATTCCTTATTTTGCCCAATGGTGCCTTCCAATATCTTTTTATAGTAAAAAAGGCATCAAGAGTCAGGCAAAAGAGAGTTTAGCTTCTCCGAATAATTCCTCTTAACCCTCTGGTCTGTTGTTCAGATTTTATCTGGGACAAGGTCTTCTGTAGACTATTACTTACACTGGAGCTGAGCCACAAATAATATTTCTCATTTTCTCCAGTTTAATTTTACTTTAGAATATGCCCTCTCTTAACCGTATTATCCCCAGGCAATGATAGCTCAAGAATGGGGAAAAGCTTGCTCACCATGTGACAACATTGGGCAAAAAGAAAATTCTCGTCACAGGTCTGGAAACAAGGTTTGGACAAGAATTTAATCTGCAAGAACACACACATTTGCTAAAAATAGTGGCTGCTAGATACTCAGAAACAATATACTAAATAGGACTCAATGGTAAAACCAATTAGCTCTTTTACAGCCCTGACTGAACCAAGGAGTCTAGAGATGAAGCTTTCTTCTGTTACTGTTTCTATTCTTTCTCCATGCCTTGTTTATGTGCATACTGAATAAAGAATGGTATGGAACAGAACATCCCATTAAATTAACCCCACATGTTAAAAAATTCGAGGAACTGCTAGAGACAGAATGCTGGGTTTGTTCCCATTATTTTCAGTGGCATTATTTTAAGATCAGAACAGAGGAATGAATTTCAAATTTTTCTTATAACTGCATTGTTTCTAAAGCTGTTAAAATTAACTACATGTGTGCACCTTTGGTTTTTTTCCTTAAAAAAGTCAAATATTATATTTTAAATAAAGGCGTATTTTCGTATAAGTAGACATTCTCCTCACCTGCCAGCAGATTAGCTGGTTTGTAGATTTGCTGTAGCACAGATGCAGACACAATGAGCTGGCACCATACAAAACAGCTCAGACAGCATGAAGGCAGCATTTGCACTCTCAGTTTGGCTCCACAGAGACCCACCCTGAGCCCAACAAGTCTGTGTCCATGTCTGTGTCAAAGGGAAGCTCCTCCACCTGCAGCCACGTAGTCTCCCTCTTTGCTACACATCCCTAAGCTCCTAACTCCAGAGGCCTCACTAGTGCAGCAGCAGATAAAAGTGCAGGCACACACTGCTCTGGGACACAGAACACCTGGGCATGTGCATGATACTGCTCTTAAGCAAATCAGACATCCCAGAAATGGAGTGCAGCAACACCAGAGCTGGCTCTGCAGAGAGCACCTTAGGGTCAGGAGCTGTATTGCCCAGCCATCCCCAGCTATTCTGTTATCCTGAACAATGGTAGGATGACAAAATTTATACATAGGTGAGTACATGCATTCATTTTGTCTGGACTAGACAATCTGGACACCCACAGGAATAAAGTATGTTGGTGTAAATTAAAGAGCAAACAGGCTTTTTCTGAAATGCTGTATTCACCAACCAAATGTTGGATGACTCAGTATTCTTTTTTAAAAACATTATGTGGGTTGCTCTGACTCAAGCTAAAACCCAAAACAAAGCTTTCTTTGCTATTCTTAAACATTTATTCATAAGTCTATGCATTCATAGTGATTTTGCTTTCTCTATATCCAGCCCCACAAGCAGAATCAGTAAGGTGGAAAAGTCCTCATTTAACCAGATTACAGCTCTGCAAATGTTTCTCAACAGACCACATTAGACAATACTATTAACAATACATATACATGCAAGCAAAGTTCAAAGAGGTGGAAACATCAATAAGGAGAAGGTCTGTGAATTGCAGATAATGTTTTAAAGTTGGACTTTTCATTAAATCCCACTGAAAGAACAGAAAACATTACTTGCTGCAGGTCCCAGTCAGGTTTCATTGCTCTGGCTACAATCTAATCCTGAGATGACTCATTCAGGAGTGTTAAAATGGTTAGGCACCTTGAGCCTAATCTCCTTTTTGATCTGTCTGTCTGTCTGTCTCTGCCTGTTCATTTTACCATTGCACACTGTATATACTGATGGGAAAGAAAAATCTGGCACAATTATATTTCCTCAAAATTGAAATGCCTGGCAAAACTCAAATGACTGCTCTGTATTGATTTATTTTAAAAATACACTAAAAACATTCTAAGAATGTTAAACTGTTCCATGTGAATACAATTAGACCAAAATAGCCACGATTTTGTTCCAAAGTAACTGCCTGCTTACTTTTATTTTATGCAATAAGCATCTCTAAAACTAAGAGATCTCCTAATCTAGTAGCAGTTCTGAGAACCTCTATCCTGCCTCCTACTAGATTCCTTTGATGTCCTCCAAATTTTGGAGTAGGAAACCAACTCATTCATGTCTTAAATGTGACTATTTAAAGAAGTACTGCTCAATATAAACAAATTGTGCAGAATGGAGACTTCAGAGGATAGTGTTTGGATGCTTTCTTGATTTGTTTCTAATTTGGTATATATGGTAATACTACAAGACAGCTTAACCCTACTAAAGAATTTTCATCTTCATCTGTACATTTCTAATCTTACATCAGCTTTACAGTTCATTTGAACAAAATCAAATTTTTCAGTGAGTGGGCAGTCTGAATTTTTTTTTAATAGATTCCTAGGTTCTAACAAAAGACACATTTCTTTCCACTTCTTTACAAAGGCTTCTCTAATTCCAAGATTCCCTAAGTCTGTCTTTTTCTGTTTCTATTGGAATGTGACTACAAAGGTTTCTCTGTGTAATTGTCTTTCCAGGCTTGATATAATTATTATCCATCAATTTGAGTCCTAAAAGCTCTTTCTTTTCGTACAGAGACGTATTCTGAGGGCCTATTTTTTACTAAACAAGAGTATTTTCATATATGAACAAGTAAATACATATTTGAAACCTCATTCCTATTCAAGTCAATCCTTGGTTCAGGGTTCATATTCTCTGCTAAACTCATTCTAGGGTCAAGAAAGTTCAAGGAAAATTAGCAAACACAGCTACTCACAAAAAAGTCAAAACCCCCCAAACAAAACAAAACTGAAAGGCTCGCATTGGTTGTCATGCAGAAAGAATAATCAATTACTTCTTCTAGGAGAATAATTTCAGAGGAATGAATGAGCACTTAAACTGGGGGAGAGGGGAGACCTTTCATACTTAAAATGCCTCATATTATAAAAGAGCTAGGTATACTATGATGGGAGCTTTTGGGGACAGCCTATGCCAAACCAGTTCAAGTTTTTAGTGAACAGACAGTGAATTAAGGGGCAAACAAAGAATCAGAGGGAGTATCAGACAAGGGGAATAATTACAAAAAATTTCAAAAACCAAAGTTTAAATAATTTCAGGCAAAGGAGTTATATATTATATTATTCTATATAATACAGAATAGAATAGAATATAAATTATTATTTATCAACTGTGTTTACATATGTTTTTGAGAATAAAATATCAACAATAATGATCTTACTATTTCAATTATTAAAATAATAAAAAATGGATTTTGCCCAAGTTGACAACTGCTACAGGCTTTCTCAGAATTTCTGAAATGCTAGGACTTTACTATTTAAAATATGAATTCACTTGGCTTTAAGTTAAAACTAACTGCCAAGTACTCAAACAGTTGATTTTTAGGATATTTTAGACATTAGGAGGAGTTGTTACTGTCCCACTCACCGGTGCAGAATTGTCTCTTGGTCCCCTGGATCTCACCATCCTCCCCAGCACTTCTATGCCATCAGAACTAATATTGCCTGCTGCATTGATGGTCTTCTCGCCCACTTCCTTGCAGTCAATAATTATTTTGGCCGTGGTCTTGCTGATAACAACATGCAACTGAGCGAAAGAGAAGATGCTTTAACGTACAAAGGAGCACATGAGATATATGTGTTTTTCCTGGGAAAAAGGGGGGGCAGTTTTTGAAATGAGCTCCTAACTCCATGTTTGCTAATGAAACTCAAAAGAATACTCCAAAGCACATAACCTAGATGACCTCTAGAGGTCCCTTCCAACCTGAATTATTCTATGATTGTAATCTCTTTAATGAATTTGGCTTATTTTTCTACTTCTGGAACATCTACAAAGACATTGGCAACTTACATAATTTGTTCAATAAATAAATAATTTTTCCCAACAGAAGATCTGCACAATGTTCATATACCACTCAGATCCCACAGAATCCTTTTATGTGGTCACCTTTTATGATTTATGTGGTCATTCCTGGTATAGAGCATTGGATTTCACCAGCCATTACAGCCAGCCACTTGCAAAAACCAAAACTAAGCAGTAAAATTTAGTTTGCAAAATATACGTTGACAGCAAAAGCTCTGATAGTGATGTTTTTACACCGAAAAAATCAAATCACATCAAATGCAGTACAGAAAGCAGAGCACAACAACTAAATTCTTTCCTTCTGCCTTCATCTCATTCTGTTGTCCCCCAATGATGCAGCAGAGACACTCCCACTAGGGAGGACTAGTTACAACTGTCCTGTCATGAGCAAACTCTTAGGGTTTTTGTTTGTTTGTTTTGTTTAGGAATGATCCAAACATCAGGAAAAAAAGTAAATTTCACAAAATTACCCTCTGCAACAAATAGGTGCTACAATCCCAGCACTGCTTCACCTGCTTCAGAATGTTAGAATAACATAACTCAAATAACAAAAGAAAGTTCAACAAGGCATAGCTCTTAAAATCTATTTAAAAATTATAACTGATGAATTTTTTTTTCTGGACATTTTATTTTGAGTGACACTGCCAATCCAAATCTTAAAAGGAAAGTGATTTATTTCTAAATTACTTTTGAAGATGTGTATTTTTAAATGAACTCTAAAACACGGGCAAAAAATGTGAGATTAAAATTTAACATATCATCTTTGTAATAAAAACTATGATCTGTTTAATGTTAATCTAATACTGCAAAGAGATGTTAAACAGTAAGGTAGGTGATGCAAAATACACTTTTTTTGGCAGCAATCGACCTCATGAAACATGATTTTGAAACATGAAAACTCACAAGTTTTTATTGAGTGCTTTTTTTCCCCTATTGTCTTTACTAACCTTATGAAAACTCCCATAAAATATCTTCCTTATTTCGGGACCTTCAAAAGTTACAGTTTGAAAATCTCCTTTGTAGTCATAGTTAAAGAAAGTCAGAGTTTTTCCACCATCTGTGTGAGATCAAAATTAATGGCTCTGTGTTAAAGAAAAGTCCTGATACAATATTTGAAAGAGTCAATTTGCATTTAACAAAGCAAACCAAAGATGACAGCTCGAATGTTACTAAAACATATTCATAAACAACATACTGACCTGGAAGTAACAAATTATAGCAGAGAAATGCTCTTTCCTGGTTTGACAGGAAGGATGGACCAGCAGTTCTGAGTCACCTCACCCATGTCTACCTGGTTCTACTCTCTCATTCATTCTCTGTGAGAGTTAGACAAGAAAAAACCTTCCTCAAGCTGGCTAAATGCCTAATTCCTACCTATTTCAAAGTGACAAACTGGCAGCTATGAAGAACAGGTATCACAGTAGCTTCACCTCCTCAATAGTAAAAACCTTGTAAATTATAATCCCTGTTTCACAATTGTGAAAGTAAAACCAAGCAGAAATGAAGAGCCATCAAGAGTTCATGTCTGTGGTTCTACCTCTGCTTTTCACCAGACTGCATTTCCTCTACATATGCTTCCAGTACCACTGGCTTATATCAAGATAGATTTGATTGGAATCAGATTCAAAGCACTGGAAATCTCAAAAGCAGATGAGTACCTCACATCAAATTGCATCTAGTATAGATCCTTGGAATCCAGTTTAAAGCAGTTAACTCAAAATTTGGCTCTAATTCCAAATTAAACTGAATCTAAATTGAATTTAGAATTAAGTTGAATTAAGTTTAGAATTAACTGAATTAAGTTAAATTGAATTTAATTAATTTAGAATTAATTGAATTAAATTAAATTGAATCTAAAAACCATGCATTAGAGATTACTCCCTGCCAGATTCAGTTGGTTGTTGGTAGCAGATTGAAACACTGGCAATAATAAAACTAGACACAGAATTAGTAATTTGTACAGTTAAAATCACAGATAAAACACGAAACACATACTGTCTAAAATAACTCCAACCAGTGGTTCATATGCTTCATTTAAAATCTCCCAGAGAGCAAAGGGCTCCTGAGGTGTGTCCGGCAGTATCCGAAAGAGAAACGTGATGGTGTAATCAGAAGGGAGACCTTCAGGGTGCAAATACCTGTAGGAGAAATAATGTCTTTGAAACTGAAACAACATTAAATTTGGTGATTTACTCATCAGAATTTCACTTGACGTGTTTTCTATTACTCTGTATATTTCCTTATAAAACAAGACTGCAAAGCAATATAAATGTCTATAAAATCTACTCAACTTGATAACTCTAAACAAATGCTTATGAAGAAAGTAGAAGTTGAAGAAGAATTGAAATTTACAAAAAATTGACCTTTTAAAATTTAACTTTTTTTTTTTTTGAAGATCAAATCAGAGGTCATTTGGAAGTAAAGCTGAAATTAATTATATCTAAAGCTTTTAACAAACAATAGTCACCCAAGATCTTTGAAATTGTGTGATTTAGGAGAAAATGGAAATTGCTTGGAAGACCAATCTCAATAGACATGTTCTTTGTCATTAAACTATTATAAATGGATTAAAATTAGGAGTGACAGACTGTTACAGGAAGCTTTATAGAACACAGAGAATGGAGTTTACACATTTCAAAGCCAATAAAAAAGAAAGTGGAGTGAGAACAGATCACATACTGAAATATAATCTGGTTTCCAAAAACTTATGCAGAGGAGAGAGGAAGTTCACAATATAAAAGAAGTACTTTACTTTTTGACATTTCCAAAAATTCTCTATTTCTTACTTCAAGTTTAATTTAAAATTTTGTTGTCAAATCCCAAAGTGACATAGTTGGACAAGTGTCTGAGACAACTGACCGCATGTTAAATGTTAATTAGTCTGATTTCCTTAAAACTATAGGAAGGGGATCTGAAAGAAGTCTTAAGAGTTATTCAAACAATTTATTTTCCCCAAATATGACCCATTCCTTTTTAAGTGTTTCTGGCACATAGAAGATGTATAGATATGAATCAGGCTGAAAAGAGAGTTAACATGATATATCATCAATATATTCTGCACAGTGTCAGTAGATGATCAAACGTGATGTTGCACTGCCCATTTCCCATAGAGAAAGAGGGGAACTCAACAGTCAAAAGAAAAAAGCCTTTACAGTGTGTCCATTGTACAAGAATGAAAGCCAACTCAATAAGCAGGGTGGGTTAAACACAAGGTTTGGGGATGCAGAGCTCAAATAGGAGAATAAAATTAATGGCATTCAGTGCACAGTGACAAAGCCAAGTGGTATTTTTCAGACGTACCTGTGGATCATCAAGAGAAAGATGTTCTCTGAACCATGAAAAGGAGTGAAAGCCTAATGAAGCAGTGAGGCTGGGCTGGGGTGGCAGCTAGAGAATAGCATATAGAGGCAGCAGATCACATTAGAAAGAAGCAGAAAGGGAAAAAGAAGTGAGAAATGTTAACCCCTCAACATTTCAGTGCATCAAGGCCCAGGAGGAAACAAAAAAAGGAGAATGTGAAATAGCACCAAGAAGTACAGCTTCAATTGGGACACAACAGGATAATCACACACTCTAATGACATCTAATATAAACCTTCAATTTCCCACTGTTTTTCTTTCTTATTTATCTTTGCTAAAGAATATTTTTCATTAACCTTCCCTTGTGTAATCCATCAGAGCCACTGCTTCTCTCTGGTGCCACTTAATAATGAAGTGAGGATCTGGACTGGGAGGAACCCAACACAACATAGACACTGTTTACACAAGGAACAGGGTTTCCATCACTTCCTCTCTGAGGAATGACTGCAAAGGTTCAGTCAGGGGATACTTCATGGTCTCCTCCATAACTCTCCCACAACAGAGCCCTTGTGACTGAAAGATGTCCTGCCTCCTGGGAAGGTACTGGATGGGGTTCACACAGACTCACTTCAACATAAGGGTATTAACCTTCCTTTGTAACCAATGGCTGGACACAGACTGCAGTAGAAGTGACTGAGGACAGCTGAAGCAGGTTCTCATTCTGACCCTTGCTTCAAGGACATGCTGGACTCTCTGAGACTTCAACCTGCATTCCAGAGGCACCCTTCACAAAGTGCTGCAGACTGGAATCTGCCCAGACATGAGCCCTGCATGAAATTGCCAGGTGTTACACAGACACAAGCCTGAAACAGGCTCATGGAAAAACCAAAATAGCCAGTGGGCTTACCTACTTTCACCTACAATTGTTAGGATTAAACTGATTGAAGGGTCAGAGCACCAAACAGTTTTCCTATTCATAAGTACATCACAGATATACACTAGCACCTCTGCTCTTCTGACTTAAAAATACTATTCCCTGAAATGAATAATTGCCTATGCTAGAAAATTATCTTCATGTGTTTTTTTATTATTGATATGTGAATACATACTTGGTAGGCTGGGATACCAGAGCATCCTTGTGCAGTCTGTAACATGGGAAAACATTAAATGTACCAGGTTCCATGGAAACCCCTTCCACAGCTGAAAACTCCTTTTCAACCAAACCAAACATTTCCATCATTTTAAATCCTGGAAGATAACCAAAGGTATATTTTATTAATTTAAATTAATGCTGCATTAGAGGATACAAAAAAAGACAACACCAATTGTATCTAAGAGTTTCATTGCCTGTTAGCATGAAGGGAAATGTATTGCCTAATACTGTGAAAATATTGCCATGAAAATGATTCCATAAATCAGAAACAAAAATGAACAGAAAAATATTGTACCTGCAAAATTATTGCCATCTTTAACTACCAGTGGACAGGCTGGAAAAGAAAAAAATACATATTTAAGAATACAAGAGATGTCCCACTGAGTCAGAACAATTATGCACTCTGCCTTAAACTCAGCACTCTACCCCCAAGAGCAGCAAAAGGAGATGTTGGGTAGGAAGGACAGGCAAACCTGGCTGCTTTCTTCTCCATTCGGTCCATGTTTTTCAGGATCCCCAAGGATTGTAGCAAAGACATTAAAGGGTGCTCCCTGTGTGTTCTATATAACATATTTTTATGGATTTCTTGTCCATTAATTTGTCTAATTCTTCCTACAAACTTGCCTTCACAATCTCTTCAGCAATTTCAAATTTGTTGGGAAAAAAGCAACAAACTCATTGCGTGTTGCGTAAAATAACGTATGCCTTATTTTGGGATTTAACCAAGTTTTCCCTAATTCTCTGTTTGTGAGCTTCTCCAGCCTAACCCATCTCAAGTTCAAGTATTGCAGCTGACATTCTCTGTACCTTTTCAAACTCCACAATAGTTTCAATGAGCAAGAGAAACCAGAACAGTCCTTAAGATGTGTGCTCACATTTTAAACAGCTGTAAATCTGGTTTATGTATTTCTTTAGGCAGGGAAGAAAGGTCACTAATATATTTCAGGAAAGGTGCCCTGGGAAATCAACAAGTCTAAAGCACCATATCAACCAAATATGGCACCCCAGGATACTCACATTTGAAGATCACTTTTAGAAAACAAGCACAAGTGACCAATAAATTATACTGTTGAGATCTGTCAATGTTTAACATTCTCTCTGCCATTGAAGATAGAGGTCATGGTCAAATTCTCAGAAATGATGGCTCACAAGCAACATTATTTTTGCTTACCAGCTCTGACAATTCACAGTCTCATGATAACTCACAGCCCTGTGCACAAGGACTCCTTACAATCACAAATGATTCACATTAGCTACACAGTGCCTGCTTCCTGGCTTAATCACAAGGAAATATATTGTGGGCACACACCTCAAAGCATGTGAATTACTGATCAATAATCATTGACTGTTGTTCTGGAATGCCTATTCCTTAATTTTCTTAAAGAGACAGAAGTGTGGCTTTCTCAAAGATTTCAGAATTTGAGTGTGTTTTATGCTTTTGCTTAAGCTACAACTCGTCTACTTTAATAACAAAAATGTTAATGATCGGATCTCTCTCATGTGATTTGAATAAGAATGAATGTAGCCAGCAGTACTCTTACAGAGGGTTAAAGCAGCCTAGAAAATAATTATCTCTTATGATTCTGAAATGTCAACAACATCTGAAATGAGTTTTTGACAACCAGTGGCTGTATTCGGGCTTTATAGAAACAACCATTAATTATTTTGAAGTCACAACACCCTCATTTCCTTAATCTTCTGCAGAAATAACATTAAAATTATAATGTCAACAGCAAATTATACTAAAAAGATCAAGAATATGTCTTAATAGAAAATGAATAGTTACAATCTCCCCAGTATTGAGCAACTATTTTAGAAACAAGCATAAATCAAAATGGCTAACTTGCTGATGCAGTTTCACAAACAAAAGTGATCAGCTCATCTTCAATCTTCGTAAAGGCATCAAAGTCATCCACGAAGAAGACATGTCTTTCACTGGGCTTGCTGCCAATATTAACTAACTCTGAATAGTCAGCATCAGCCACTCCAATAGCAAAAAAGGTAAAACCTGTAAAACAAAAAAGAACACTCCTGTGAGTCATTCAATTTGAGAGTGCAAATACAATATGAACACAACTGTATTGGCACTGACTCCTTTCCTGATTAAGCACAAACACGGACATTTTATTATTATCCTATAGCATGAGAAAATTCACATATGTAATCTAAAATAAAAGTAAAACATTCCCCGTGGAATACCTCTTCTGGATACTTATGCTTAATTAGTTAATTAAAGTTAAACCTTAAGCATTTTCTTGAAGATATATGACTACTCAGTAGTTTAAAGTTTTAGCATGCGTTTAAAGGCTTTTCTAATTTAATGCTATACTGTATTACAAAAAAATGTCCATGTATTAAATACAGAATAAATACAAAGTAGAGAAATTAATTTCCAGCAGGTCCTTTACAGATTTTTTCTGTGCCACGTGTTAGTATATATATGATTTTAAGGCACTGCTGCCTCATGAGGGAACACTGAAATAAATGCATTCTCATTTCATCAGCAATGTAACTGCACTGGTTGCATCAGTTCTATATATTTAGCATGAATATTTTTCAAAATATGAGCCTGATTTAAAGGATTTAAATGAAATGGAAACCCCCTATGTTTCAGGAGCAACAAAAGAGCCATAAGCTTTTCAACATTTTCCTTTCCATAAGAAATGAAGGAAAAAAAACCTCTCTACATCAGGCTGAATATAGTTAATGGATATACTGTTCTAGCTTGGCTCAGTCACAAATTTATTCCAGTCAAGCAATATTATCTCTAAGTTTGAATGAGCACCAGGGGCATTCAGCACCTTCTGCGGAGCTTTTAGCATAACAAAACTTTGAATTAATACATTGTAACAATTTCTTCATGTCTCATCCAAGATCAGCACCTCTTTGTGCCAGCCTCCACCACAGATGCCCATCAGAACCTGCTCCAACCTATCTGCAGCCTCACTGTGCAGCACACTCCAGAGAAAAGGGCAGAGGGGAAGTCTGTGCTACATCCCAGCAACTGAACCCTCACCTCAAAGTGCCATCTTCTCCCGAGGCCATTCCCAGTCCAGGAGCTAATAATGCAACTGCAAGGCTTTCCTGAGATGAACATTTTTTGTTCATCTTAGACACGAACTCCAATTTATTCACAAACACATGGTTTTCTTGACTGCTACTTAAAACAGGTCATGCAAGCCCACTATTTTGTCATATGCTTTATTGATGAAGCCCCTACACTCAGCATCTAGCCACAAAACAAGGAGGCAGCCAAGCTGGACAATTACATTTGGTTTGAGAAATCAGTGAACTTCACTGGGAACGTCATAGCTGTCAAAACTAAAAGCAGATAAAAGGCACCATTGTAATTTCTCTTCAGGTCACCTCACATTAAAAGGAAGATAGTTTTTTTCTTCCATCCTTTAGTTTTGTTCCAGGTGGCACACTGTGCCCTTTTGGTTTTGATACAAACTTCTAAAACAATTAATCCAGTTCTTACACTTAGACTCACAACATGGTGTGGCTCTAAAATTGAAGGTTTAAAAAAATTCCTAGAGGTAATTAGTGTAACATGAGAGCAGGTCAGAAACAGTATAAGAATTTTCAACAGACCTTTTGTGTAGAAAACAAAATAGTACAATTTACTCATAACCACAAAACTATACTTTATAGATGACAATCCAGATTCTCAGGATCATATTCCCCAGCTTCTTCATTCTGGGAACAATTCCATTAACTACTACATGATTTTAGCACCACTGCCAAAATGAAAAATAATTCCATTAATCACCCAAAATATCAAGAATCTAATAATATCCTAGTGATATTCTGTGCTTCTCAGCAATTGCTGTTTTCTTTAAAACTGAAAACCTGGAGCAAAAGCTATCCTTATCTCATGCCAACATTTACTTAGATGCAATTAATGAGGAAAAAAACAGAACATGCGAGTTGTTTTTAAAACCACACAATTTACCATCTAGTTGCATTTCTCTGGAGACTTTGTTCACATCATCCTGTGATCGCCCATCAGTAATGACAACCAAAACCTTTGGAATGCCCCTTCTCATGCCTGCCCCTCCTGTAAATAAGATTTCTCGTGCATGTTTAATGGCTTTGCCTGTAACACAAAAATTGACATGGACTGTGATATAAATCTGACTTATACTGCCTTCTCATATCACATGTTAGACATATATAAAAAGAGAAATCTGCTGTGTCCCGAGTAGTCTGTCAATTAGTTCATTCTGTATTTATTAAAACCAAGATTTAGAAAAGTCTGATTTTGGCTGTAACGTTGAAGTTCCAACGGCTTCAGCCCTCCATTTTTCAATCCAGACAGGGAAGATTGCGAATGTGATTTGTGTGGGTGTCCTGGTTTCAGCTGGGATAGGCTTAATTTTCTTCTTTATTGCTGGTACAGTGCTGAGTCTTGGACTCCATATGAGGCTAATGTTGATAATGATGTTTTGATGGTTGCTAAGCTGTGCTTACCCTGAGTTAAGGACTTTTCAGTGTCTCACTCTCTGCTCCTCAGCAGCTGCACAAGACTGGAGAAGAGTGTACACAGGAGAGCTGACCCAAACTGGCCAAAGGGACACCCCATGCCACAGAACACCCTGCTCAGTGTATAAACTCAGGGAGCTGGCCAGGAGGGGCCAATCCCTGCTCTGGAATGGGCTGGGCATCAGCCAGTGGGTGGTGAACAACTGAGCATCATCTGTTTTCCTCGGGGTTTCTCTCCCTCTATTTGTTATACCCCTTTTAACTACTATTACTATCATTTTATTTTACTTTATTGCAATCATGATACTGTTGCCTCAGCCCGCAGGCTTTACCCTTTTCTGATTCTCCTCCCCATCCCACCAGGGCTAGGGGGGAGCAGTGAGTGAGCACTGTGTGGTATTTAGCTGCTGGCTGGGTCAGAGATAACAAAACTTTCCTTTTCTGGTTTGCAGACACTGTCTACATTAACAACTGAGAATATCATTGTAGTAAATGGAAAACTATTTTGATAATGCTGAAACTGGATGCAGTGCAACAGCTGCAAGAAATTTCTGTGCAGTCTGAAAATAATGAAACATACAGTTTCCAACTAAAACAGATTTTAACCCTTTCAACCCTCATCTATAATTTCTTTATATCAGAAAACTGTTTTAAGGGGTCAATTAAAATGCAACCTTAACAAACATCTTTCCCCATCCCAATCCTAAACATCCCACAGAGGCTCAACTGTCCTGGCTTATACCCAAACAGACCCTCCATCCTCTCCAGTTTTCTACATGCTCTGCAAGCTCCCTCTCACCCTCTCCCCTTTCTCACTTTTCAGGTCACTTGCCAAGCTGATTTCATATTACTCCCCATTCCACCTTCCACTATCCCCAAACTAATTTGCTTTTGCCCTCCTGCCTCCCTGATCCTTGTTATCACTGTTGGTCAGTAAATAGGCAGCAGCAGGGGCTGAAGTGTGTAAACTAGAGACTACAAATGTAGACTTCCCAATTTCAGAGCCCAACCTTTCATGTCCAGTGTGGAGACAGCATGTTATCACTAGTTTTGCAGTGATTAATTAAACCATTTAGCAAATGGGAAAGAAATACTGCTTAGAGAAGCAGTGAAAAAATCTGCATTACAATCACATCCTTTCTCACCTGTTTTTGTATTTCCTCCTTTGTAGGCTATTTGCTGAATAGCTTCAAGAAGAGTCTCTTTTGTTTTGTATGCATTCAGTTTAAATTCTGTCCTGGGATCATCACTAAACTGAATTATTGCCACCTGTTCACACAGAAGATGTTCATTACAAAAGCACTACCCACTGTGTAAGCAAAAAGTAAGTGAATCTGACCACTTAAAACAAGGACTTATCCTGTAACTTTGCTTCATCCTTAAATTGAAGCCAGACTTTTTTTCTCTTTAAGAAAGCTTCCACTAAATAAAGTTCAATTTTTCACTCTGCAACCTTGGCAACCACGTAACACTTTCTGGTTTCATTCTGCAGCAAACAGGATGAGAACAGTAATACCCACTTTGGCAGAAGCACTCTCAGCCAAGCCCAAAAGCAAAATCCTGGTTACAGCTGCTCACATGTGTACAGTTATTCTTACTCAGAACTGCTGGGACTTAATTCAGTCTCCACAAATTAATAACTGCACATAAGTAACTTAAGCTAGGGAGCAAGAACGAAGCAAGTAATAGAAAGATTCAGGAATATATTTTGAAATATTGCCTCTGTCAAATATTACACTACATGAATTAAGACCCTGTATCACAATACTGTACACTAAACCCCTACAACTCACAAAGCATATATTGAACTTAATATTCCATAAGTGGTGATCCTCATTTAAAAGGAGCTATTGTGTTTAAACTTGTGACAAAGTTTCTGAAGCACCATTAACTATATTTTGGAAAAATAGCTGTATAGCAAGAAACAGCAATACCCAGGTATTCTTCAGGGTTTTGACAAGTTAAAATTAATTTCCAGTGATATCCCAAACCACATATTATACAGGTAACACTTAAAACAGTAACATATTTGCCAATAATATGTTCTGGAGCACCTTTCTAAACAAATACATAAATGGAACAATCGTTGCAAATTTTATTTCAAGCACTGTAGATTCTGTAAGAGTGTGTGATTTAAAATAACAGAACCTTTAATTTTCCTTATCAATGCCATTTTTAGCTTATTTATAAATAAACACTACAATGAGTACCAAAAGCATTAACAAACTTAAATGTCTTTAAGAGTTATAGCAGACTGAAATAATACTTAGCCCTTATGCTATCAAAACTTATACTGTGAATTTTAACATATGGTGTGCATAAAAAGATATTGAAAAAAGATACTGACCTAGAGCAGTTTATATTTTCACTGAACTGTGAAATGATGTCAGTCACTTCTTGATTCATTTCACTTCTGGTCTAGTCTAAAATACCCTGTCAAATCCATGCACCCTCCACCTCTGCACACGTTGATTACCTGTGTTCCATCAGGACCAATCTTATCCAAAGCTCCAACAGTGCTATAAAGAAAGTTAATTATCTTATTGAAATTGTCATCTCCAATACTCCATGACCCATCCACCAGGAATGCCAGATCAGCTTTGGCTGCTTTGCACACTGAGGAAGAAAGCAAGAATTTTGGAATTAGAGCAATGCCTCAACTCCTCATGAAATCTCAAAAATCACTTAAGAAAATGTAACCATCATGCAACCCTTGTTTAATGTTAGTTAATTATGCTTCAGTCAACAGACCTGCTGGCATTGACTTCAGTGCAGGTGTAGAACCAGCTGAGCCCTGCAAGGGAGAATTGTCTGCACCAATAGATCCTATCACAGAACCCACTTCAATGGTTCTTTAAAGTCTGGCATTTCTAGTTTTATTTAGGTTTTTAAGTAAAATCACACATTAACTTATACAATGCCAGACTCCTAGCACGACACAGT
Organism: Irena cyanogastra; assembly: GCA_013397155.1. Taxonomy (NCBI): domain Eukaryota; kingdom Metazoa; phylum Chordata; class Aves; order Passeriformes; family Irenidae; genus Irena; species Irena cyanogastra. Next base: position 1,324,587 of record VWZV01017164.1, on the reverse strand, counting down.
AAGCAAGGTGACAGAATTTCAACTGTGGAGGCTCCCTAAGGTCTGCAGTGTCTAATGCACTTCAACTGCACTGTGTAGGAGCAATGCAGGTTTCACCCATCCCATCTTGTTCCAGCATGTTCTTATGCAAAATGGCCTGCAAGAGCTGTACATTTGCTCACACAAGTTGCTCACTCTTTCATGGGAACTGGGAGACTTCAACACTTCACAGAAATCCTAGTCTATTGCTTGGGGTCAGAAGCAAACTGTCTCAAACCAAAGCTGTTTTTCAACATATTTCATCTTCATATATTGTCTAAATCCAGAGAATAGGACAAGAAGGTACAAACCTGCATTTTTCATTTTCTGTTGATTACTCCTTGGATAACAAAACCCCCTCATTATCTGTTCCTATGCAAGTCTAAACAAACACACATACAAAACCTTGTTTCCTATACTTGTGGGTTAAGTTCTCAATTTATACATCTCAGTTTGGCCCACAGACTTCAAGCTGATGTATTTGATCTTCAGTCTCCACCAATAATGCTCCTCTCACAGAAATATTATAAGCCTCTGTACAAAATACTACACATTCAAATAATAATAAAAGGAAGTCTACATTTAAAGAGCAGAGTCTGAACATGGCCCATACTTTTCAAATTACCTAAAGTAGACATATTTAAAAATAATGCTTCTTTTGAAGTTTAATTATCCTAGGATGCCTGCTTCAGTTGCAAAATATGTATGGTTTAGGAGTTTTGGAAAAAGGAAGTGTCACATATATTAACCACCCTTTCAGCAAATTTTAACAGTACAACAATGATGTCAGATTTTTGGCTCATTAAATTTAACCCAGCTGCCTTAAGAGTGCTTCTACAGCAAATGACCTGTAAGATCTCCTCCCCACAGGTCTAAAATACCATCAGAAGCAGAAAAACATTGCATCAACACTTTAAAATTACTAGAAACTCACACATGTAGCACTTACCCTCTTTTGCAGGTGGGATTGTAGGTGGTGGAGGTGGTGTTGAAGGTGTTGTTGGTGGTTGAGTAGGAAATGGTACTGGAGAGTAAAAGAAGGAATATTCAAACATGCTTAAAAGCCCAATATCTTTAATAAACAGTATTTTCTACTCATCTTCATGTGAAAAAATTCATTATCTCTAATCAACTAGTTGTGCAATTGGAGATAAATGTAGGTGAGTGCACACAAGAAATGTCTCCTGAAAGAGGATATTACTAATGCAAACAATGGCTGCATATGCAGTATGAATGATACAACAACACAACTGAACTACTACTGGAACTGCCCCTTTTTGATACTCTCCTGTGTAGTAGACCATGTGCCAGCACTATTCTTGACCTAGAATCCATAATTCATTTTGAAAAAAGTCTGTGTCCTTTTCCTTTCTCAACAAAAGTTCTCAGTAACAGAAAGCAGGTCTTTATTCACCCTGGAAGGAAGAAGATCTTAGTCCTACAATCCAAAATGCAAAGACAGAGAGGAAAAGCAAGCCAGTGCCTGCACTCAAAGCAGATCACAGTCTGCCCTGACAAAGACTTTTCTGAACTTGGTCAAAGACCTTGTTATGCTCCCAGACAGAAACGCAGCTCTGACCACAACTCTAACAGGACTGTGGCCCTCTTGCCTGCAGCAACTTCTACTGAAGTTGCTTCATAGTTTCTGAAAGTGTCCCTCACTCTTCTCCTGAAACTTGACTTTGGAATTCCAAACTTGCAGAGACCTAGGTGAATATCCAATCACTAATGGACAGCTTTTCTGAATGCAACAGCTTTATTTAGCACCTTTCAATACAGGCCAGCTGAGCTCTCAGAGATAAAATGCACATGCATTGACTTCAACAGCTCTATGGGAGGAAAAGCTCGCACATTCGTTCAAGAGGCTTTTTCCCCATTTTTATTTGATGCATTTAGCATAAAAAGCCACAGGTGACAGAACATCAGTCCTTCAAGTAAGACTACACTTACTTGCTGGAACACCTAAGTTACATTTATAGGCAATGAGAGAGTTAGATACAGCAACCTGAGAAAAGGAGCCCACATGTGGGAAAGATCAGTGCAAACAGGATTCATTACATCTCCACATCCCACTAGCTGATGGGGGTTTTCCCAATGGCTTCAGCAACAGAAAGGGCTAGGACTCTGAAACACCTACACAGACATAGTGCCCAGGACCTCCATGGCACAGCAGCCCAAACCCAGACCCACTAAAAAAGGGTCACAACTGCTGTAAGGTGACTTGAAAGGCTGCTCTCAGCACCAAAGAGATACAGGTCACCCTGAAGATGGTTTCCCTTCAAGGTGAGACAATAATTTAGATAAATCATCACAAATCATCATTCTCAAATGGTCATATGGGCCAAGCTGTGCTCTTCCTCATGTCTCCTGGCTCCCTGACCTGCAGAGTACACTAAATGCAATTCCCCAAAAAGCAGGAGAAGCTTGACTTTTTGCTCACTGCTCAGAGAATGAGCCCTGGACTAGGAAGAATTGGAGTCATGCACCTGTGCAAGTTTTTCCTATATGAAACCATAAATGTGGGAGGAAAAGAGGAAAAGTACAAACATTTTCTGCCCTGAGAGAAAGGGAACAGCATTGTGGTGTATAGCAATATACTATAAGAAGACAGGTAATGCTGAGATTGGAAATGGGCTCAAAGAAAGATAGTAGTCCTATGTTTTATTTTGCAGTATTTTGAATTTATGACAGCAGGATCTTGCCTTCATAAACAGCTGTGAGGGTTGTTTGGTTTTGTTTTTGCCTGTCTTGTATTACTACTAACAATAATGAAAAAGTCTAGTTGCTTGGTTGGCTGGTTGGTTTGTTTCAAAATACTTTAAAAAATTGCGTTTTGAGGTCCCATTTAGCAGTAAATTATTCGAACACTAGCTAATTTTACTAAATAACAAGAGCTGCAGGAACAAAAATTTCTCTATTTGCTCATTTTTCCCCCAAAATCATAGATATTCAGAGTATCCCATAGTGGGACTTTTTCTGAAGAAATGTAAAGCATGTCACTCTCATTAGAAGTCCAATAGAGTTGTTGAATGTGACTTAAAAATTCATGCACAGCAATGGTGTAAGAATCCTGCACGTCTGTGGAGGAGTCACAATGTACTTGAAAAATTAATAGCTCAGCTGAAGGAAACTGTGTAGGAATAGCACATGTGTGGGCAAAGGGCAGAACACAAGAAGCAGTTCAGCATTATTGCTGCTGGCTGAACGCTGCCTCCTCTGCTTTACTCACACGTTGTCTCCGTGATGCTCACAGCAGGGCCCTCCAGCTCCTGAAGCTGTGTATGTACACTGATTTTATATTTGGTTCCAGGCACCAGCTCAAAGAAACAATGTCTAGGTGTCCCTCCACCAAGATTTACTTCTCGCTTTTCTCCATCTGGAATTACAAAAGAAACCATAGTTTTTTCACTGTTTTATTAAATAATGTGATTTAAATCATAAATAAGAAGAGTACATGGCAGCATATGAAGGATAAGAGGTTGCCATACGTCAATAAACTACATGCTGCCTTACTTTTGGAAATTGACCTCTGTGCAGAGGTCTCTGTAACATTTCATTCTTCACACTAAGTAGGAGCTGAGGAGTGTGCCAAATGTCTTGAGGAAAAAAAGATGAATTTTGCCCCATGCACTGACAGCAATAAAAATCACTAACACTATCATCAGCAGGCTTTGGATCTAGTCCTAAGTGATCAGAGTCCAACTAGGAAGAGTTGCATTATGTAATTTTATGGCATCCTTTGTCTGTGTCTCTAGCTCTCAGCATCTGTAATGTGTTTGGTCACAACACAAGAGCCTGAACTAGATATCATGTTCCAGCTTTCACTAGTAGCCACTTTGCAAGATGGTTAAGGAACAGCATTTACAGGGTTCCAAAACTGATTCTGCTGAACTCTGAATTGGAAAATACATTGACAATAGAAAAAGGCTGGGTACTGGAAATAGCATAAGGCATGTTTTAGTAACAAGAAAAACTTTATTACCATTTAAAATCTGCATCAGGAAGAAGTGAAATGCAAGCAACTGATCTCACATTTTACAGAGTATATAAAAAAATGACAATCATTCAATGCTTATCAGGTGTTACACTAGTATAAAAATATTTGATCATTCCTGAACCAGACACACACCCGATTTGACAATCAAATCCCTTCAGGATAGATATTAATAAGAAACATTTGTTCACACTCTAGGTTGTTCTGCTCACATTTAGATGCTTTCAGCTCAGCTAAAACAATTCTGGCAGTTCTATATGAAGAAAGTAGAATGCTGGGCTAGCTCCCAGATGAGAGGGATGTCTGCTGTCTTGTGCGAGCCAAGATCTCTGCTATCTGAATAGCTTGTCTGCATTTCAGGGCTTCAAATAAACCTTATCACCATCCAATTGCCATTCCACAGAAAGGTCATGACTTCTTTTCCACAAGATCAGTGCTGTTCATGATACCTTCAACATAGCCCATTAAGTGTTACTAACTGCACTTCTCTCAAGTGATCCAAGGTTTTAATTTGCCACCAGTCAGAAGATCACTGATGTCTACTTGGGGTAAGAGAGCACAAATAGTGACAAAATGTCTTCTGGCTATACCTGAGAATCAGTGAGGCTGAAGAGGCTGTAATTTACCCTTTACATATGCTGTGCTAAAAGCATCACAACACCTTATGTGACTGCATAAAACTGTGCCATGTTTATACATATGAGTCACATTACTACTACAAGCTACAAAGAAGCATCAATAGAATGAGAACAAACAAAATTGGACACTGTTCTGATTCTGTGGGCATGCTATGGATTCATTCAGAGCTTTTTCTACCCTTCTGCCCTCTTCTCCTGTCTGTCCTAATGGTACAGAGCTACTACTGGCGGTATATTTACAAATTTTGATGTATTCAGCTCATCCTTATCCATCCTCTGCTCCTCCCAGCAGTGAAAATCTCAGGTAATCACCTTTCTTCTACTGATAGATGAAAGCCCCCGACATAAAATGCCCAAGTTATCAATGTGTTTGACATAAAAGACAGGGATGCTACTCCATTCTGAAACTGACAGTGTGTACGCACCTCTCTTCTGTCTATCATTTCCAGGGTTTCAGGAGCCAGTCCACAGGTCTAACTGCATACAATTTCTATGCAGTTCAATTCTCTGGATTGGGCTGTAGCTGCATATCAAAATATTTAGTAACTTACCTTCGAGTGACTCTATAACTACCCTGTAAGCAGTAGCATGTCTGTGAAGCTGCCACTGAGCACACAGACTTGTCATGCGGACTTGGTAGGAATCCAAATTTGTCACACCCAAATACACTGAAAATGAAATATAAAAAAAATTATATACCTCTAATAAGACATACAAGAAAAAAATGACAAAATTATTACAATGAAACCAGTGCCAATTCGTTTTTAACAAATAATGTCCATAGCTTCTTAAAAATGTCAAGAAAATCTAAAAGAAAAATTTTTAAAAGCAGTGACACTTAAAAAACAAAAGTTTAGAACTTCAGGCAGTTTACTTAAAACTAAATAATGAACACTGCTAAAAAGTTCAGTTATTACAAAGAACTAGAAAAGTATCATAATAACAGCAGAATTTCTGTCAAAATGTAATTTAAAATTGAGCTTTAGCTATATTAAGAGCAAATAATCTTATATATGGAACCAGAAAAAATACATGAAATAGACTTTTCATTAAGGAAATTTACATCTACTACTAGGCAAATATATTTTTGCCTAATAAATGATATCTGCTTTATGATTCCTGTCTTGCTAACATCCAGCAGAGCACTTAAAAGCCTTGTATAGTCTCATAGAAAGAGAGACTTTCAGGAAAACAGTTTGCACATGACTGAGTAAAGTGTTCCACATGAAAATTTATTCAGGGAGCTGCAGAAAGCCACAATTGTAAGGAAAACCAGCTTGCAAGATCTGAGCAGCATGAAATCATTCTTACAGGTTTTGGCCACGCCTGTTAGGGGATCACTGAAGCCTGTTGAGTATGAAGCAAATACTTTAACACTGTACTCCGTTCCACTGAAGAGATTTAGAATGAGAATAGTATTAATATCATCCCCTACAAAGGTCTCCAGTGCAGGACCAGGAGCTGCAAAAAATGAAACAAATTAGAAAATCATTTGCTCATCCACTAAATAAGAAAAAATTAGAAGTGTTCATAAAGTTACTGCTATTTTTTGTCCTTTTTTTTTAACCATACACAAATACAAAGACATTCTCCTCAATCCTTGCATGGAAAGAAGACACAACAAACACACTTGGGAAATTCAGCGGTGGGATTCATTAAGGCAGAGCTAGACACTGGCATCTGGTAAAACCCTTTTGTTCTGCTTCAGTGACTTACTACTGCTCTAAAGAGGCAGCCAAATATCTCCCCAGTTTGATTGTGTGCCAGGACCAACAGGGGGGACAGGAGATGCCAGCCAGCACTACAGTCCCTCAGGGCTTCTTATACAACAGCATCATTCAATACTGTGCAAAAATGATAATGAAAATAGAAAAGAATGAAACTTTCCCAAATCAGAATCACAAACAGCTCCTTCATCACCTCCCCTAGTTGTTCTGGATGCACTTCAGAAACCAGGCAGCAATATTGTCTTTGAACAGTATTTTAGTCCCTTAATGGTCACACATCTGTGATTTGCTGTCAGTAGAGGACCCTGTTTTCCTAAAGAAATTCGAAGGATTCTGGATGTCTTGTCTAGCTGCAAGGTACAGGCAAGCAAAGGATGCAGCACACACAAAATGGACAAGAAATAAAGTGTCAAGTGTCTGAGAAGAAATGGAAACCTTTTATTGTGAGGGGGAGGAAGTTGAAGAACAGGAGAATACAGAAGAAAGGGATAGGAAAAAGCAAACATAGTCTCTGAAACAGAGTCATGATAAAATGAAAAAACACAGACTGAAAGCTGAGATTAATCAGCCTTAGGATGGGAAGTCTAAGGAGAAATCTACTGCTGCCAACACCTACCTCACACAAGGTGGTAGAGAAGATAGAGACAGAATGTCTTTAGAGGCAAACAGGAAAATGTAGGAGAAAAAAGACAAATTTTGCAACATGGCAAATTTTTATCATATGTTAACAAAGACACTGCCAATGACAGTAGTCAAAAATTGGGAGAGATGCTTCAAGTAGTTTTAAAATCTCCATCCTTGGAGATATTATAAATTCAACTGGCCAGGGTCCACTGAAACCTGTTCCAAGCTGGCCCTGTTTTGTTCAGGGAGGAGGACCAGATGGTCTCCAGAGATCTTCTCCAACCTGCATCATTCTGTGACTATTAAACTTTCATATTCAAAAATGAGGCACCAAAGTTAATAACACTTTCAAGGCTGTAGCTGCAACTGATAGATTTAAGAACAAAATTGAGCAAAAGAGTATGTTCAGTCAGAAGTGACCACAAAAAATCAGTTTAAAAACTCACTGTTGACAGGTTTGTAGACAACTCTGTAACCCATTGTTGCTGAAGGTGGAGCATCCCAGCTGATACGTAATCTGTTGTACCACTCATCTGAGACACGTAAATTCCTAGGAGCAGACAGGGGCACTGAAAAGAAACCAAACTGGGCTTTTACAAGTTTACCTTATACAAGCTTATACAGAAAAATCAAGATAGGCAAATAAAAAGAGTGTGATACCCAGTACTCTCAGATTTACAGGTAAAATTATCAGGGTGAAACTCTTAATCAAATTCATCCTTTGCATTACTCTGTGGATTAACTACACACTTCGATCAACCAACAATGAATTTTTGAATTAATTCCAAAATTTGTCCCTACATTTCTCTAAAAAAAAAACCTACTGTTGTTTCCTAAAAATGTAAGGTAATTTAGAGGTAATTATACATTGTATAGTTTCTTCCGATCCAAGTGCACTAAAGTTTTTAATGTAGAAATCATGCTCTTTTGAACACTTAATTCTGTAGAATGGAATCAAAGTACTTATTTACAAGTGATTTAAGTCTCTGCATAAATAGCATTTCAATTAAGACAAATTATGCAAATTAGGAGAACACTTCAATAAAATTATACTATCATGACTACAAGTGCACAATGAAAGGATTTGTTAGAATATACAGTAGAGAGGAAGCTTCAGCTACAGCTGAGTAATCTCTTGGTACTCGGTCAGAACTCTGGAGACAATGCAATCACTTTTTATAAAAAGTTCAGCAGCATTTCTAATGACCCTTAGAAAGTAATGATCTCACACAAAAGAAAATGTAACAGTACAATGGTTGGTTTGATACCATCTCAGCAGGCTTTGTTTACTTTTTTTCTGTATTAGTTGGCTTGCCCTTGGTGGGCTGCTTATCAAGCATTTACCAGCTTTATTACTGAACAAGTTTCCGCAAAGTCGGAGTATTTGCATATAAAATACAGCTTGTCTGTTAGAAGTAACCTGTTGTTTATAAATCAATCAACTGAGATTGATTTAAAGTTCAAGTCTTATAAGTCATGCAAAATAAGCCCACATTTATACTAAAATACATTCCTACAGCCAAGGAAAAAAGGCCACAAAGAGTAAGTCTTTATTCATGCACATCCTGGCCAAAGAGAGGCGGAAAGTTTGTACTTACAAGTTTTGCCAGGAGCTGAGACACTGACTCCTTCCCCATCAGAATAGACGGGGGTTACAGTAACTTTGTACTCTGTATCAGACAGCAGAGGGTGAAGTAGAAGAGTGTTTTGTCTGCCAGGCACCATTACCTGCAGTGTCAGAAAATGCAGAAACAATCAAGCTGAATGACTAGAGCCAAACCACTTTACCTTACATAGTTTCTGACAACACATTCCACTAGCATTGCTATATAGCTTGCATTTCCAAATGCTCTACAGTAAACTAAAATCACTACATTATCCAACCTTTTAACGGATCGATCTACCATTATACCAAAACAAAATAAAAGAAATGTTCCTATGGGATAACACTGTTTTAGATTAAACCTATGAGGCACTACAGGTCCATAAACCACTGGTACTGTTTGGATCATAAATACTTAAACTGTTTTACTGTATAGACAAAATACATCCTCTTGATGTATTTATTCTGGACATATTTAGATTTTCTGAAGCTTGGTAATAAAGTCTGATTGTTTTGTTCTCTGGAGACAAAAAAAATCCTCCTTCCCTGGGAGGAAGGAAAATCAAGTTATGACACCTGGAAGCAAGAGGAACTGAGCAAGCAGGAATAAAAAATGTTTTTCTTGTCCGCATCTAGTCTGGAGACAAGCAAATGAAGCTATTTAGGAGAGGAAGTAGGATTAGATCCCACAAATACCACAGGATGACAAACTGCCATGAAACATGGAAAATCTGCAATATTAATCCAACCAGGCAACCTGGTAGTAGAGAAGCTGTGGAAATTCCTCCAGGCAGTTTTTGGTTCTAGAGTACATGTTTCAGCCTGCTGAATTAAGCACAGTGAAAGGTTTCCCTATAAGCAGCTAGTTCTAAAACTCTTCAATAAATTATTGTATTTTAGCCAGAGCCTCAAAAACCAGTATCACAATAGTGGTGGCAGGAGTGACAAGCAAAGCCTTGCAATTGCTTAACTTGCCAGTAAAATTTAATTTCAGAGAGCCTCTAAAGCCTGTATGGGTAGTCACTTACATCACACGGTATGGGCATGGTGAAAAAGAGAAACTAGTCCCATGTTTCCTGGGCAGAGATCTGTGCTCTGAAGTGATGATGTTGGAAGCAAGTCCCAAGGTCCAATGTCACATTTTGAACATTCCCTGGCCCATGTCCATTGTGTGAATCTGTTACCTGAGCCAGCAACTACACGTATTTGGCAAGAAGTTGAGAGAAGCAAAAGCCCTTTAAACCCAGGTGGGAAAAGCACAAAGTAGGTCTATAAAAAATTTTGTTGTTTCAAAGAAGACCTATGCATGTGATGATGGCAAAGTTTTGAAGCATATGCTCAAGAAAGGTCTCACCAGTCTAACACTCCAGGATACATCCAAACTACTTCTAGTTTTGGCAAGTGATACAAAGAAGGAAATTTATCTAGTGTACCCAGGTGTTGAGACTTGTCAAAGTGCTTCATTCTTTGATCAAAACTGAACTTAAACCATTAATAAATGTTCTTGAAAGATTTCCACGTTCCTCTTCCATAGACATGCATTGAAAACACATAAACTAAGTTTCTGAAAAAATCCAACTAATATTTTGAGTTTTTAGAACAGTGGATGCAAGCATTGAGAACTCTCTCCTCTCCACGTGTGCATAATCTTCCACAGATCAATATAGCTTTCAGAACTGAGAAACATTTTTGGCTTTAAAGAAGAGAAAAAAATTGATCTTTCCAGTATGTACAGCACACCCAAGAACATACAGGCAATTTAGGGCTTGACCCTGCTGTATTCTATAACATTTTCTAGTCCCTGATTTTCAGCCAATTGCATCAAGAATTATAAAGCTTATTAATATTTTTATGGAAAGGGAGGAGTAACTGAAACTTATATCACTGAAATCAGAGCCAAGAAACTTAAACACTCACCACAAAACTGTCACGCTATAGTACATGTAAGCCCAAATTCCACAAAGCTTTTGGGTTCTGCCTAAAAAATGTACTTAAGCATATAAGCACTCCCCTAAAATTGAACATCTGCGTTGTTTTATAACATCTGTTGTGCACCTCTCAGGTGCTTGAAGCCACATGATAAAATGCACTCCTTCGATTAAAATGTGCCTGATTCTAAGTATATCTTACATAAATCCTTTTTCAGCAAAGTACTTGTGCATGTGTTTAATTTCAAAGATGAAATGTGGTTAATCTGTTTGCTGAATTGTGGCCAAAGACAACAAGGCTTGAAAGTGTACTTAAAATTAAATAATTTGTAAGAATAGAGCCAAGATACCTACCTAATCATACAGTTTTATAATTTTATTTAATGAACTTTTGAGTTGGCTGTAATGTCATTTTGATAGTCACAATTTTAATATCTTTACTACAGTTTTAATTTCATTTTAACATAATAGTCATTGAATACTAAAGCAGAATGGCATTTATGCCATCCAACTGAACTAAAGATGTGAAAGAGTGAATCTGAGATCTGAATTTCAGAAAAATCTGGGTTATTCTTAGAAGAACAGTACAGCTTGTGCCCTTGTACTGTGCAAGGTTTCCATTCTATTATATGGTATACTAACATATAGTTGAGGTAAGATCATAGGGAATATTTCCTAGTCCAGAAGGACACCACTACACCGAAAATTCATTTTCAGGTCATAGTTGAAACAGGTGGTTAAAAAGTACATTTCCAGCAGGGTCTCATAAAAGAGGAATAAAACTGAAATGGAAAAAGACAGATTCATATTTTCATAGAAAAAATATATTCAACTCCTTGTAATATTTTTAATTGAAATATCCTGATATAGGGCTAAAAATGTCAGCTGCTAAATATCAAAAAGAATAACTCTTATTTTTTAACTGCCCTATGAATAGAAGTGATTCAAGTGGCAGACACAGAGGGAGAATGATTGGGAATATTTTTGCATTCTGAGCTATTTACTAAAGGAAATAACCTTGAAATATACAACTTTTAACTGTACCTGCAATGAGCCATCCTAAATTTTATAACAGATTTTGTGGAAACCAAGCACTACAATACTAAGTTTTCCCCAATTTAAAAATAATTTTTAAAAAAGGCACTTAGCCTAGCTGAACTCTGAAAGTATTTCAAAAATCGTGAGAAGTTAAAATAATGGGGCTCAGGCTTCTTTTTTTGCAGGGGACAGTGTGTGTTTTGGTTTGTTTGCTATCTGCTCCAAAGAGTACACGCAATACTCTTCATTCTTTCAAATATTTTGCAAAATCTTAATGCCTAGACATTTTTCAGTGTAGGACAAGTTTAATCTTGACCATCACATGGCATTGGAAAAATAACAAATATTAGGCACTTAGATTAAAAAGTGCTGTCCTTATTGTGACATGTTCAGGTTAATGAGAAGTATGAAAACTCTTCATTTGAACTTTAATTTCTTTGCTTTAGCATAACATGAGAAGAGAGGAGAAAAGAGGAGGAGAGGAGGACAGGAGGAGAGGAGAGGAAAAATTGCCGAAGGAAAACAAAAATTGCTTAAGACTGTACAAACTTTTAAGTGCCATTAAAACACAATCTCAGGATAGAAGAATGCCTAGGAGCAAAAAATAAAATTAAAAATAAAAAAACTAAACTTGGATGAATTTAAAAAAACACAGGAAAAAAAAGACAGCCAGGTCCTGTTTTAACTGTGAGCTCATTAAACATTTGTGTGACTGGGCCTTGGTCTTGCATTCAACTGCTCTTGCCTGCAGTGTAGCAGGTGCTGCACCATTAGAACTTTGAAGTTCAAGCTCACAGTAATATCAAACACAGATCCTTTACTAATTGCAACAAAATTGTCTTGTAAGAAGATATCATTTCTGAGCAATTATTAAACAAGCTTATGAAGTCAAGAACAAAACCCATACAGACCATTCTTACAGCTTCCTCAGCACGGTCACCTTCTGCAGTGAGATAGGTCACTCTGAACTGCTGAACACTGTAGTCAGAAATGTCCCATGTCACCCTCAGACTTGAGGTTGTTTCATCATCTATAACGAGGTTTCTGACTCCTGTTCGAAAAACTAAATCCAGAAATATTTAATTAATATTTCCTCAATTATATTTTTAGATTTAATATAATTTTTATATTGTGCTGATTATCACCAAGCAGCTGCAAGGTCTACTGAAGTCATGGTGGCTCTGAAGATCCACAGTGGGGCAAAACCATATAGCTCAGTCATATTTGGGCTTAATAATATAAAAACTGTAAGCACTTATTAAAATACTAGCTATCCTATACTTCTATTAACATATAATATCCCATCTGCTTTGTTTATCTTATTCAGTTTATGGAGCTTTAAAATAATCCAAGCTAGAACGCTACAGAAGAGAAATAACCCAGAAATGTTGTTCCTTAAAAGTCAACTGTCTAACTACACGGAAAAGAAAGAGAACACTCAAAACTAACCAAAATTCTGAAGAGTTCCCAAGCTCACATTTATAAAGGGAAGGAGAAATTCAAGGTGAATTTTCCAAATCAGTCCCTGTACTCCTAAGTAATACCACTGATCTCATTCAGAGTTCCTACCCTGTGTGAGGGGTTGGCTCCTCATCCATGCATGGCCTGTGCAGGAGGTCAGCACACACAGAAGGGGGTGCAGAACACAGGAGGTCAGCACACAGAGAAAGGGGTGCAGAACACAGGAGGTCAGCACACACAGAAGGGGGTGCAGAACACAGGAGGTCAGCACACACAGGAGGGGTGCAGAACACAGGAGGTCAGCACACACAGGAGGGGTGCAGAACACAGAAGGGAGTGCAGAACACAGGAGGTCAGCACACACAGAAAGGGGTGCAGAACACAGAAGGGGGTGCAGAACACAGGAGGGGGTGCAGAACAGAAAAGAGTGCAGAGCAGCACAGTGTGCACCTCCAGTGCAGTGATGTGCCTTCCCTTCAGGAGCATCCTCAGCAGTATCACAGCTCTGCCCCAGCCCTAGGGGTGCCTGTGGGGGGCCTTGGTGCTTTGCACTGAGCATTTAAACTCTGGCATTTGCTCTGCTTACCTGCTGTGGTGGGCTCAGAGGTTGTGGCACTGCTGGTGGTCACCGTGGTAGGCATTGTGGTAGCACTTGCAGCTGGAAAACAGGACTCAGTCACCAACAGGTCAACAAAACACACAAGTCACAGTATTTTTCTTGTCTGTCTAACTATGATAATGAAACTATATGCTCACACCTACAAGTATCCCACACACTTCAGACATTTCAGAGACCACAAGGGAATTATTCATTTAGTTTACTTCAGGCACATATATTTGCAGGATTAGCACTTAGATCTGCAGATAAGACATAATCATAAACTGTATAATCAAATAAGAATGCATCTATTTTCACAAATTTCTGGCTGAACTATGCACAATAGACTTCCACTTTGACCATTTGTTAAGCTTATCAAATCAATTAAATTGAAAGCTTTTAAAGGGTGTTTTACTTCTGTCCAAGTAAAAAACATAAAGTACACTCAGCAACACTGGGAAGTATCAGCACCATTTGGATGAGTGTGGGCTTCTTGTCTTAACAGAAGATTTAGAATAAAGCCTGCAGTTAAATTACTAAAAACAAATAAATTTTAGAATTTACACATAAGAAATATAGTTATTTACTTATCCAAGTAATTATCAATAAAAAGAGAATAGAGCAATCTTCCTGAAATACAGGCCACTGGTTTGATAATAAACTATAAAATAAGTTGGACATGATTATCCAGTTTTATCTTTGTTACTTTCATGCCAATGTCACAGGAGGCCTGTGTAAGCTTCTTGGACCATTATTTCAGCCAAGAGTGAATTCACCTCTAATGACTACAAATCACATAAATTAGAAAAGAGTATACTGAAAAACCCAAACATCTTAAATGAAATTCCTGTAAATGATTTACTTTAAAACATGTAACACATATCCCTTCCAAAATCTGATGTATCTTCTCGTAAGGAACCCTGTTCCAAGACTAAATAGTAAAATGTAGGATGGAAGACTATCTACCCAGATCCAAAGGTTATTAATACCACAGCTCAGAAAGGGAGCCAAATGCCAAGGGAGCATTTTGATTCAATGCCATCTATCACATCATATTAAATAGCAAAAGCAAAAACTAGCCAGCAAAGCCCATGTTGTTCAGTATTATAGCTACCCAAGATGAACTATCTTTTATATATAAGATATATGCATGAAATGTAAACCACTTAAACATTTTTCAAAATTACAATCAAGAGTTTGTCTTACAAGTAGCTCCAAGAATAGCAACAACTTCGCTTTCACTTTCGTCATCAAAAACTGCCAGCAGAGAAACTTCATATTCTGTGTCAGGCAACAGACCCTCTATAACATGACTGTCTGCATCTCCATTTATGACAACCTAAATTACACAGCAAGAATGAAGAGTATCAGTTCTACATCTGATTATTTTACATGAATTGACTGAAATGAAAGAAGGAAAATAGATTTTCCTTTAAAATAAATGAAATCTACACTCAGATCTGCCAAAAAAATTTATTAACACCACAGAGTACATCTGGAGAAAAACACTTAAGAATATTTAAAATGGATAGTATTATGCTTTCACCAACAGATATTTAGTTGCTAAAGCTGACCATATGCTTTCTTTTTTAAATCACTACAATTCAAAACATTTATCAATAAAAACAACATAACAGGATAGATTAACTTTCATTCATATTTCTACTATTTGAACATTGTTATGACAAATGTATTCAGTATCTGCCCTGCTTTTAAAAAGGCTGTTTCAATACCAGAACTGTAATCTCAGTTATGGCTCCACACTTCTGAATGGAACTTGAAAGAACATGTGCTTCAGACTTGAGGATTAGGAGAGATGTGCTGATGATTAGTTTGCTATATGGTGTGAAGTTTTAAATAGTAATTTTCCTCATTTCTAAATCTCATTTCTCATTTCCTCTATGACAGCAGCAGAAGATTGACATGCAATGTAAACTTTAAGCAGGTTTCACTTCAGATTTTTGTGTGTTTCGTTTATTTTATTGGAAGGATCACCAGATGGGGAGGAGCTGGAACAAAAGGGACTGTAAAACAGAAGGTACAGGAGCCTGAGCAGTAATTCTGGTGAAATGGGCTGGCCAGTTTTGGGAATAGTTTTCAGGTTACACATACAACCTTTCTCTGGGTTAACACTGACAAGTTTTTAAAGGTGGTCACTGTGTACTGAACATCAAAGTTAGAGTTATAATGGAAACCATGCAATAGACATGTCCTGTGTAAAATCTGCCACAGAGGTTTGCAGAAACAGTGACTCACACTTCATTCATTTAACTACCATAGGAGATTTCCTGAGTTGGTCCTGGGGAAAAAGGACCCATAACACAATCACAGACCCTCTGAACTCAAACACAAAAAGAAAAACAGAAAGAAGTTAACTGGGGCCATGCCTTCTACAACTATCAAGTAATGAATCAGGCATCCCATGCTCACACTTTTTGGCACAGATTTTCTTGGGAAAATTTCAGGAATAAGCTTTGAGTGAATGTAGCTCTATAGTAAGTATATGCATGCAATGCCTTTCTTTTCAACTCCCCAGTGCCTCTAGTTGTGTATGAAATCATTATAAAACACCTATGCATAATTGCTCTCTCAAAAGTAACTCTAGCACACTTTCTGAAGCATCACTTCCTTCACCCTCTCCTCCCTGCTAACGTAGCCTACAAAAAACAACACAAAGTGCTGAACTTTCAAGTGGGCAGGGCAAATAGCAGCAACAAGCACACGAGTACAACAGCATGCATTCTCTACTGTAACCTAGAAATAAAAGGTCCCTCCTAAATTTATTCTGGCTTTTTAGTGCTGACGCCCGACTGCACACTCCTCACCCACCAGCAGAGTGGGAGAAGTGAGGTGAGAGGTGTGTGATTAACCACCATCCCCTGAGCCCACTCAGCTAAGTGGCAAGTTGGGTCTTGGGAGAAAGAATGAAGGAGTGCCTGTTCTTTGTCTGCATGACTGATCACTTAGCTGGGAAAGAAGCTTAAAGAGGCAACAGCCTGGAGGTGTTGTGCTATCCTAGGCCTGACCCCATTAGAGAGGTCATGCAAGGAGACCAAGAAAGCAGCTCGGGCATTTTTAATATTTCAACATTCTGAAATATTAGAGCCTCCAGCAGCTCTTTGTGAATACAGCGAACAAGTAGAACCTTAGCAGTTCAAATGTTTCTTGATAATTTATTCTCACACTGAAAGAATACATATACCTCAAACCTCACTTAAAAATGTGACTTAAGGGCTTTCACTGGCAGCTACTCACTGGAACTGAAATAGAAACAAATCAGTTCATCTACTGCAGAAGCAACTGCTAGTGGATGACCTGTGTCCGCTCACTCATCTGCCAACTCCTTTTCCCTGGTCACTCCTCTAAATTCTCTCTTTCTTGCATGACTACCTCTCACAAGGTGAAAGGGAGGAAAAAAATCAGGCTAAGCCAAATTTACAGAAAAAATGACACATAACCTAAACTAAAATGACTGCTTTCTGCCCCAATGGATGACAAAATAATGCATGAAACCTAGGGCCAGGTGGGAAATGTCATCTTTCCCCTGAGTTCTGTACCCAGATAAACAGTTTGCAGATGTAGCCTCTCCACACGCTGCTGATGCCAAGAGACAAAGATGTTTGAGAGTCACTAAAGACTGAGAAATACAAAAGAAGCCGAAATAATGAGTTAATAAATAAAGAAAAAGAGGAAATGAGACAGACTATGAAAATTTGGGAAAGGAGAGAAAGTGTCTTTCTAAAGAAAATTAAAAAGGAAAAGCTAAAGGGATGAAAATAATTTAAAAATTTAGACTGATGGAAAGGGTACTATGGAAAAGGTGTACAAGGGCTTAATGCAAAAAATACGGCATGAGAGGGAAAAAAGATAAAATACAAAGAGGAATAGATGAACAATCTAATAAATTAACTATGTATACACTTTTCCCTCTGTGATGTTACCTAATAAAGTTTCAGAGGCAATTTTACTCTGGCCAGCACATTAGACAAATTTGGAGCTTTATGTGAGGATATCACTACTCTGGCTCACCTACCATCATCATCTTCACACCTAAGTGAAGAACATGAACCTCTAAAAACTGAAGTGGCCTCAAACGACAATGCTAGTTCTGTTGACACATTACAGATTAGACTGACTATTCACAAAATATCTCTTTTTTCCCTACTTCCTCTTTAAAACTACACTGGAATATTGGTTTGATTTTTGTTTGGAGAGCTTTGCAGTGGGGCAGATTTTTCTGTAAGTCAATTAGCCATATGTAATTAGCAAATGTTGCTGCATGGCTGTCCTCAGAATGGAATTATCCCTTCTTTTCACCCCTCAGGATGTCAAGGCAACTTACCTCCTCAGACTCCCCCCCATCCAAAGGAATCCATGCCAATCTGTAAAAAGCAATATCTGATGAGGTGGGCTTCCAGCTGACCCTGAAACTATCTGTTGATACTTCATCAATTTCCAAATGCTGGGGAGCTGGAACTCTTTCTGGAAAATATTACAGACAAGAAAAGTGAGAGTGAATTATGCTCTAATACTTCCATAGATGGCAACATTAGGCACATACCACTTTACTTGCAGTCTCTACATGGGAGGTAGACAACAAAGCCCTACAGAATTCTTTGCCCACTTATTTGTTCTTAGGGAAGTAGTTCTGCAGTTCAAGGAAGGGAATAGACTCTTGATTCTAACTGTACAAGTCTCCTTGTCCCCTCTCCACTGAAGGAGCTCCATGCAACCCTAAGTCCATCTCCTTTGCTCAGAGCTCTGTGCACCAGGCTCTTTTCTTCTACCTCAAAGCAAAATCCCAGCCTCTGTCCTTTCCAGACTCTGTGTTCATTTCCATTTGAACTTTGCATGTGTCAACATCTTGCTCCATATAGGTATGTTCTCCCTTCTTCTTCTTCTACCTCCTCTTTCTCTTTCCTCTCCTTCTTCCTTTCTCTTCCCATTGTTGTTGGAAAGCATTGATATGTGTCATCAGCCACTTGTTTAATGCAGAACTACAGTTACAGAAACTATAACTGTGTTAAACAAACTACAGGAATTTTGAATGTCTTATGTTTTCTCCTTTTGATGTAGTTCCTCTGTGTGTATATAAGGTTATATCCCCTAGTGCCTGGTTAGTTCAGTGGTTAAATGTATGATTCAAAACTCATCACACTTCATCTGGAGATACAAATGCCATCACAGTGAACAATGCTTCAGAAAGCTGTGGAGATGTTTCCATGATGTTCAGAGATTACTCATGTGAGTAAAGAGGCAATTGGCCCCATAGTAAGGGAGCAAAGAAGCCAAAAGCACCAATGAAAATGACAGAAAGCATTCCATATATTTGAATTCACAGCCAGAGACCTTTGCTGTAACTAATCTTACTTTCCAGTAACGTAAGAAAGTATAACATTTCTTCTTGGAAAGCCTTCAGAAGTTCAGCAATACTTACTTGTGGTAAAGCTGCCAGTAAGTGGTTCAGATTGTCCCTCATCATACAGGGAGAAAAGAGCAACAGTATACTCTGTAAGGGGTGCCAAACTTTTCAGAGTATGAGTTGAAACACGACCAACTTCCACCTAAAGAAAGCATAATTTTCACTAGATACTGACCATACAATACATTATCAGTGTGTGAAATTCTTCTGGGTAATAATGATACAGAAGGAGAATGTCATGCAACTAGTAGAAATTCAGTCAAACTATGAACTAATATAAGCTCAGGTCCATCAAAGCGGACAAAAACAGTTACAATAGAAAAATTAGAAAAAATGAGAATTTTGCACTTATAGCAAACCAAGAAAAAGGAAAATTCAGCCTAGGTAAGCCCAACTGTCCAGCTAACATCAGCACTGAATGTTCAGGAACCCAGAAGGGGAAGGAGGTTTTTGGACTATTAAACTCAACCCCTTATCATGGACAATCACTGCACAAAACCTTTATGTTTAACATTTGTCAAGATACAGATGAGAGTTTCATCTGGTCTCTCTCCAGGCTGCAGTTAAGTGACTTTGCCAGGGACATGAAACTCAAAGCTGTATAAACAGTTTATCAGTCCAACTATTCAGTGCCACGTTAGCTCAGCACCACAGGGAAAATGCTACCAGTGCAGAGCAAAAAAAAACATCCCACCTGTTCTTTGAACAGACCAAGGAAAAGTGAACTGAACATTCACTCACATTACAAAGTATACTATGACCAGCCTGAGACGTTCAAATACTGTGACCAGTACAGTCAGGCATATTACATACATTAAGGGTAATCAATAGGAAGAGGTCAAATGATTTCTAATTTAAATATTAAGGGACCTAGCAGAAAGAAAAGAAACAAAACATTGCATAGGTATGCTACCTTCTAACGCTGGGAGCAGTTTCTTTAGGTTCAATACAAATATTCCACTTTATACAGATGAAAGGCCAGATATGTCCCAGAAGAAACATAATTACAGACAACTAATATCAAGGACTTCTTTTTCTTGAGGGCCGAGTTATCCATGACAACTTATTTCCTAAGTGACCTGGACTGCTTTAATAATCAAACCCATTTACTGCACTTTTTTGTAATGTGTATTTAAAAAAATTTCTTTATTAATATTTCAGTATGAATCATTCCATCCCATTTTGCATTCTATCACAGAATTTATGCTGCTAAAACATATTATAAAGCACCCTTGGTAACAAGGCAGAATTAAATATTGCAAATTATTAAATATAAGAGTGTAAAGTTAGAAAATCTCGGTATTGCCTTAGCACTCTGTTCAAGCCAAATCCTGTTTCTAGAGAGTCTCAATATATAACTAAAGCAATAAATATTGAGAAAATGTGGCAAAGCCTTCAGATGCTCTTTTTGAATGAGCTTGAGTCCATGATATGTGATACATCAAAAGTCTTATCATCTGAACTGAATCAAGAATAAATATTTCCATACTACACATTTAGTCAAGATCCTGCTCCCAGCAAACCACTGTTCCCTTGTCTCCCTCAGTTTATGTGCCCCAGACTCTCAGAGTACTCTCTCCCAGACATACGTACATCCAATATCAAGCAAACTCTTATTTACACCAAGCTTCAGAATTCTCTTGCAAATCTTTTCTTAGAGCTTGCATGGTAGCTTTTGTTTACAAACATTATCCCTAATAATTACAGAAGTTTGGGGAGGTTCAAGACTGGTTAAGGGAAAAGTGCTGCTAAGAATTTACCTCGTTGGTTTCTGTTCCGTCTGTTTTAACGTACATGACGCGATAGCCGTTTACGTTTTTGGAAGCAGGATCCCACGATAGCTTAGCACTATTGTGTCCAACATCAGAAAATTTCAAGTTTGCTGGTGGACTTAGAGGCACTTGAAAAGAAAAGAGATAAAACCATTAAAGTGATCCCAGGTTTTAACTGTGAAATTTTTCATGTATTAATAATAAATAGTATGTTTTCCATTCAAAAATTTATATCACCAGTATTTCTATTCAAAGGCCTACATCAATGGAGCTACAGAAGTACTTAAAGGCAGGTAAAAGGGCTTAGCTCTTTACTGAAACAGAACCTCCAGATTTGCTAAATGTATCTCAACTGATACTGAAAAAGAAATAAGTTATGATTGTATAAGTTGTTCACTGCAGATACCATAGCAAGGTCTAGCCTACAGAACAGTTGCAATAGATTTGGGGTTGTATTTGTGAATTAATTTAAGCCAGCTAGATCTTTATCCTATGCACATTTGGTTTTCATGTGTATCTCAGCAAAAATACTTCATGGCAGTAGAATTTGGGCAAAAACTTTTCTGAATCCTGAAAGATTTTGATACAAGGGTAAGTTTGTCTAAAAAGCATAACCGGCTGAGAAGATCTCCAAAGATGCTACTTTTTACCTCTGCCTACCCTTTCTGTTAGGAAACCTTAGCTGCTTCCCAACAACAATCCCAGTTAAAGCCTTACTTTTATTCTATATATTCCTTTACTGTCATGAGCTGAAGGAAAATGAGGTCATGCAAGAGACAGCCTCAGATTACATCCACTTCTCTGTCACACCACAGAAAGCAATTTGTGCTGTCTGTTACTCTCAGCAGTAGGTTCTGTATTAGTCCAACATCTGCTACTTTCCTCTGAATTATAAAACCTTTCTCTATCCATCCTGCCTTCACACACACACTGCTCACCAGTCCACGTGGACCGATAAATATCAGCACTTCAGAAGCTGCTTCTCTCATACAATAGCACCTGGGAAAAAGCAAAGATTTTAAAGACCTCATATATTCTGTGAGCTCTCTAACCAGGCCATTTACCAATCCAGAATCTGCAACCAGCTTAGGAACAGTGAAGTCAGCTTGGCTCTGAGAAAAGAGAAGACGGGAACACACTGGAACTGTAGTAGATGGGTTTGCCACACATTCTGGCATTCAACATATTCCTCTGAGTCTAGTGAGGGGAGTATCACGTGCTGGCTTTGCTTTCTACTTTCTGTCAGTCGTGAAATGCACTTCATTTCACCATCCAGGTCAGACAACAATATGCATCAGTCTCAGCTCTTTCCTCTTGGAATCAACCTCCTGACAGCATTGCTCCCAATCAGACAGGCAATCCTGGTGCCAGACTTACAGGATATTTACAGTGAGTCTTGGATGAATCCTGGCCGCAGAATGAAACCACCCTAGAATGAGCTTGCTGAGCATGTCTCTGTTTGGCATAGGGAAGGTTTTGCTACAGTAACCAAGATGATACAGTGAGTAGAATATTATTTACTATCACAGATTATTAGATAATAGACCTAATACAAAAGCAAATTTGGCAGATCCCTCTTCAGGCAGGTATAGGCTCCAGGAAGAAAATATCAGATAGCCTATTCAGAAAATAAATATTAAAAAATTAAAAAAAAAAAATTAAAAAAAGCTTATTTCAGATTCTAGACAGGTAAGACTGTACTGTTAAATACCAACAATGTGGGACAGGCATGATCACTAGCAGCCTTCTCCCTCCCAGATCGCCCCACTGCCTGATTCATCAAAGCTTGCTAGCAGAGGGCTTCTTTGAATAGCTGCATATGACTGAATCCATCTTCTTTCGGTCCTATAGACCAGAGATGGCTGCATTTTGTCATCCCAAAAAGAAATGAAGGTTGCAGGAAAGTGAGGGTTTCTTTTTTATTCTGGTCTAGTAGCAGCAATAGTGATGATGGGCTGACTAACACGTTACAAGCTTCTGTGATCAGACAGTGGCCATGAAAGCTCAGCTTGTGCTGATGTATCTGGAATTTGTATGTGATCTTCCATCCAATGTGTTAGCCAGGTTTAGAACTCTGCATTCTCCAAGATCATATGGTATGAAGTTAATTGAAGCTAGCACAGTCAGAAACTACACGAACTACTGTTTAGGAGAAATGAAAATCTGATACCGAGTAAATATTGGCCAAAGGCCAAGATGGGAGATATGGGCAGGGGGGGCTGTGCAAGGTGAGGAGTGAGGCATAAAGAGACAGAGAAAGGTGGGGAGGAATAAGGAGCCAAAGATTTGATTCTCTTTGTTGGGAATCTTCTACATTCATTTCAAGTTGACAAACATGCCCAAGTTGCAGTAGTTTGGTATTGGAACTTGTCTGTCCACAACTTGTCTGTCCTCCTAGAGAAGACCCAGCAAACACCATTCCTAGAGCTTCTTCCACTATTGCTTGCTGACCTTACAAGGAATTGCTCTGTGATTTATTTTTCCTAGCATTCACATGCCTGAACTTCTCTCACTTACTAAATGTAAGTCACTTTCACCCTGACCGGGTTACTCATGCCAGGAGCACAATATAAGAGGATTCACTCACTCCCCTGCTGGGAGCAATAGAGATGTCACTGAATGCAGTCCCAGAAATGTCCCAGAAGCTTACTTCCAACTGCTTATTTTCAATTCTTTTGTCTTCCAAAGGCTGGAGCTATTTAGAGAGCTGACATACAGCCTGTGTACAGTTTGCAGAGGACAGAATTTAGCTGGCAAAATTCTTGCTGCTTATTAAAAACACATCATCTATCATGAGTGCTTTCCAACCCTCCATTTACCAGATGTTAGGCAGCAGGGGTTGGACAGAAATCTTCTCTTGCTTCTTTTCTGTCTGTACTACTACTGAGCCAGAGGAATGACTTTCTCCATCTGAGCAGGCTCACACTCACACCTGGTTTTCTAGCTAGAGGAGGCTAAACAGAGCATGTTTCTGTTTTCACCACAAAGGTCTATGTGATGACTTTCATTCACCTTCAGCAAGTTCAGAAAACTGTCAGGAATTTAACCAAGATCAATGAGGACATCTATATACCACTACCAATGAGAGAGACAAGTTCACAATCCTGTTGCAAAAACAAGTTGTCTTGTAGAAATCCTCAGTCTCTGTAAATTGAGTATCCACAGTGATAAACTTACAGAAAGAGCTTGCCCAATTGTTCAAATCAGATAATCAGATGCTTGCTCTAATATGTGCAAAGACCATTCTGAAGTTTTATAACACTGAAGTGAATATAGATTTGTGCTACCTACATGTAGTTTCTTGTCCTGTGAGGGGATCACTAGCTTCTTCTCCAAACATGGCATAAACTGTGACTGTATATTCTGTATTTGGCAATAGTCCATCCAGTTCAAGATCTGTTGAGGTCTCCCCAATTTTTATCTAAAACCATCATGAAGCAAAAAAGATACATTATTTCTGAATTAGCTTATAATGAAGAATAATACCAGTTAAACACTTGAAATTAGATATGTGATCAAATGTTTGATCATATAATCATACAATATGTAATCATATATCAAAGCACTGCCTGCAGTGCTTTGCCCAAGATTTTGGGATTTTGCACAATAATTAAAGATTAAAACTTTCATAAAGCCAAAAGTCAACACACAGGTAAAAGGACTTTAAAAGTGACTAATCACATCAGCAATGATAAAATATGCCTCTCCAGAATGAGAGCTACTATGGCCTTTTCCCATCTACATTTTGTTATTCCCACTCTCATCTGCACTTTGGTTCATCTTCAGTCACAGATCTGAAAGTCACATGAACTCATTGGAAGAGCTGATTTCTACGCACACTGAAGCTCAGATTTGTTACTGTTAGTATCATTTTCCTTTTCCACCTATTTGTGGGCATCCACATTAACACAGATTATACTTATTTCTTTGGGGCCAAGCTCAGTCCTCCTGAAGCAGCCAGTTCTCAGGGAGGCTCCACTTCTAAAAGAATTACGTGCTCACAGCCACTGCTTTAGCAGTGAGCACAAGTCTGTGCTGGTTTTCAGCAGCTTCATGCCCCCTTCACAAGTTCACATGCCCCTGCATGCTTTATAGTGTTCTTGCTTGAACACAGATATTGTACATAACCTTAATATTACATACATAAACTGGAGTGTAGAAATTTTTAAATCCTAGACCAGAAGTTCCATTGGTTTTACTATGTTAGTGACAGAACACTAGACTTTACTTTGTCCCCCCTTCTTTTCCTTGAAAGAATGTCTTCTAAAATCACTTTTGATGAAAGATGTTATCTTTACATTTAAAGATAAAGGTTGAACAGAACTAAAAGAAAACCAATTACAGTTTTCTTTCAGACCTACAAATTTTACTTACATTTAAAGGCCTTGATGAGAACAAAGGCTAAACTTCATATTCTTCTGATAGCACACTTAGGAGAGATTTACTTGATTTTTTCGAGTGTTAGTTCTATATGATGATACAATATCACTTTATATAATATTTCAAAAGAGTCACTTAAATTCAGTTAAATTCGTTGCCTTTTTATGACAATGACATAGAAATAACCAACTGGTATTTGCACTTTATTCATAGCCTGTGATACATACAGTACTTAATCAAGTAATGGAAAAAACCCCAACTATTTGCTGATCACATTGGAGGTTTTTTGAAAGTTCTTTAAAAGACCAACTTTTTTTTTCTATTAACTGCTATACATCACCTCCTTCTCATCTGCTGCCAATCCTTCTGTGAGGGGAGCATAGAGGATCATGTATCCTGTGGCACCTGGGACCCCATTCCACCTCACCCTCATGCTGCTCTGGGACACGTCGTAGAGCTGCAGATCCGACGCCGTGGGCAAGGCAACTGCGGCAGAACCAGAGACACTTCAGTTCTCTCACTTGAACAACCAGCTGTTATTCAAACAGTTTGCTGTACCCCAGGAAACACAAAGGAATAGAGCTGTCTCCAGGCATAGAAATGCTGTCTGTATCATACCAATAAGATCTAATTGGTGCATAAAAGAACTCAGAATGAGAGAAACAAGGAAGTGCTAACCCAAACCAATTCCAATGCCAGGGCAGATTTATGCCTCACAAAGCATTTCAGCACACTTGCTACTAAGAACCAGCAGCAGTTTTAAGGGGTGGCTCTTCCAGGGAGTAGTTCCCAAACCAGAGTCTGGCTGTGACAGGCATGATGTGCAACACCCTGGGAAAACCCTGGATGAGCACACTGCACAGATCAAAATATTTTGTCTGTAAACTGTTGCCTTTTTAAGGCCTGGACTCTCCAAACTGGCACTAAGGCCTGTATCAGTGGGATTATGCAAATATGGGTAAGATCATCCATTGCAAATCATGGCAAATGCTACCCTGGTGAGGGAGAGAAGCTTGAGTGAAATTCAAACAATATTAGGAGATTTACTTGTGAATTTAAGGCATTAATACCAGAACATAGTACCAATCTGGGTTTCCAGATGTCTCTTTGTATTTCTGTAACTCTTTAGAGTAGTATTTTGCACTTTCCTGGTTGTCCTCACTTTATTCCTCTCACAGAATAACATCCCATGGCCTCTCCACTGCTGGTACACCACTGAAGAATCTCACAAAAACATTCAGGCATGAATATGGAGAAATATTCAGGCATGAATATGGAGAGATATGAAGGAACTTTGACTTCTCCTTTGGAATTTATACATTGAGAATAGTGCCCAAAATGACTGGAATGTTCTGAAAAAAACAGAAGGCAAAACCTTTCCTATTTTAAATTCTGAAGAATCTGACCTTCACACAAATACAAATTCTAATTCCAGTCACAGAGCTTCTCTGGACTCCTTGTGCAAGCAAAAGCTGCCCCCTGTCAAGTTTCTATCTCCAAGTATATCTCTCACATTATGGTCAACAAGCTCTAACAGAGCTCTAACAGAACCATGGCAGCCTCATCCTTTCTTGTTCATTGAGGCTGTTCACTCAGTTTGTCATTCATGTCTGTAAACAGTGGCAAAACTTCAGCCCAGGCTTCTCTTGAGGTTTCCACTTCCAGGTTACCCCACCTGCCTCTCCAAACCTTTTCCAACCTACCTCCATCCTATTTAAACCCTTGTTCTTGTATTGCTCTATATTCCCATGAATTGTCACATTTTCTCTAGTTGCAGGGAGAAACTATCCATGAACATTTTTAAATGTACTTCAGTCTCCTCAGAGCTCCACTCACACTTCTGATAGCCACAGCAAGAAATTACATGTTGAGAGACCCTGAAGCCACTTTGCACCACACTGTCTCATTCCTATTCAAACTGCCCCAGGGTCACAGTGAGAGCATCCATCACTCCCTTATTCTTGTTCTTCCCCTTATTTTGATTCTAAAAAATCTGTAGGAAAAGTGTCCTCCAACTGTGACTTATGACTTGCATTTTAACTCTCAACAGGAACCAATAGATACTCTGACAATATATATAAAACCTGACAAAGAGGTGACTGGAAATAAAACATGGTGTTTTCTACTGGAATTTTCAGCCAAAGAGCTCAGACTCTCAAATATAAACATCTAGTAGATAATGCTGGTTTGCATCTTGGACAGTTACCAGACTATCCTAATATTCAGGTAACATTGGGATAAATTAAACCAACTAAAGCCAGCTGGAATAAACTAAACCAGTTGGAACAAACTAAACCAGGTAAAAACATAATTTTAGCAAATTAATATGTGAATGAATTTCATATTTATTTGCAATTTAGAAGTGACTATGAAATCACAAAACTTTCTACTTATTTGTACATTATGCATATATCTGTTTAGATTTCACATACCTGTAAACTATTTTCAATGTTCTATATAAGCAAATGCAATTGGTGACTATTTTATCTGTCAGTATCTCACACACAGGAAGGAATGTAAACTACAATTTTTCATAATTCTCCATTAGAATAGAATAGAAAAACTTTAAAATTGCAGGTATTTTTAGCATGTGGAGTGATTAACACTTGCACATGTCAGACTATTACTTCCAACACACTATCAAAGACAGCTGTATAAAATACTTGATGCTGCATAACCTTGGGGTGTGATCTGATAAAATCTCTGAAAGCCAACAGGGCTGGGCTCTGTCAGAACTTGACTGGGTGACTTCAAAGGAATACCAGGTGCAATACAAAACAATCCTGTTGGCTCAGTATTTAACTGTTCTCTAAGCCTCAATGAATTAAACAGGTCCTAACACTGCCTCATGGGGTATAACATGGCTGGAGATGACATTTGGGGGACTGAGACTAAAAGAAAAGTCTAAAAGAATTTTATATGGTTCTATTTTGTTTTCAGATTGAGAAGATCAGCACTGACATAGAACAAAAGAACCACTGAGGATGAAAGACACCTCTTGAGGTCATCTGATCTAATTAACTTCTCTGTTCAGTCAGGTTCAGATAAAGTAGGTTGCTCAGAACCTTGTCCAGTTGGGCTTGTAATATCTCCAGAGATGCAGACTTCACAACCTCTCTAGACAACTTATTTCAGTGTTTGACCACCATTACAACAAAACCATCTCTTCTTCTGTTCAAATTTAATTTCATGGGCTTTTAATTTGTGCACATTGGCTCTTGTCCTGCTAATAAGTATCACTGAGAAAAGTCCGGCTCACTCCTCCTCTTCATTTCCTCACATTTTGACACACTGACAAGATCGACTGAGCCTTCTCTTCTCCAGGCTGAACTGTCCAGCTGTCTCTGACTATTATGAAAGATGTGCCAAGCCCTTAATCATCTTTACAGCCCTTCACTGAAGTCACTACAGCAAGTCCACACCTCTCTTGTGTTGAGGGAACCCAGCACAAGACCAGGCATCCAGGCATGGCTTCATCAGTGCTGAGCAAAGGGCAAGAACCATCAGCTCCCTAAATCTGCTGACAATCATTTTCTAATGCAATCCAGAAGGCTCTTGGCCTTCTTTGTGACAAGGATGCTCTGCTGGTTCACAATCAGTTTGTTGTTTACCATGACCCTGACCATGTTTACCATGAGCACCTTCGCTTGCTGGCTCCTTGATCACTTGGGTCAGGAAGCAGGTAAAGCACTATAGAAATCCTATAGATTTCTTGAGCCCTGCTGGTCTGTTCTTTCAGCAGACACCAGCTATTGATATACCACATATGGACTTCTTGTCTCCTAGTCTGAACTATAAAGTTACTCTTTACTTCCATTCCTAATATTTTCATATTTACTAAAAAATCCCTGCATTTTGTATACAAATACATAAAACTGTAAATGTATTAAGTCTTACAATATCCCAAGGCATAATTTTACAGACAGAAAATAATTAAATCATTGAGAAAGAAACTTAGAGTCACCCTGCAATCTTTGGCACTGGCGGGAATCACACGCAGGTATTTCAGATCCCAGCTAAATCTCCACTCATCAGATCATCTCCAGCTACAAATCTAATTTTTAAAACTTGGCTTCACACCCAAAACATAGGAATGTTCTAATTTAGGGTTCAATACAACTGACTTCAAAGTTCAGCCCAGAGATAAAACCTTTCTCAGTGTTTAAATACACACAGAGCTTAGCCCAGAATTATTAAAACAAAATTTAATTTAAGGCAAATGCACTAAAATAAGGTAAATTGAAAAAGACTCCCTTCTGTGTTTATTTTTCACAAAGACTAATGCGTAGTCTGATTAAATGCAGACAGTCAAATCTGCAACAATCACACTAAGGATACTCACGTGTGGTTTCTGTTCCACGGAGGCCCTCACTGGCAGCATTGGAGTAGATAGCAAATACAGCTATCTGGTACTCAGTTAAAGACATCAGGTTTTTCAGAACTGCTGTTGATTCACTTCCATCTACCACAACCTGTTTAAAAGAAAATTTAACTAAATATGCATAAAGCAAACAAACTATATTATCATCAAATCAATCAATCCCCTGATAAATGCCCTCTTTCAGGCAATTTTTATGCTGTACTGAAGTTCAGTTCATGCTGCATCTATACACAGTAAAGTGTCTGAAAACAGCAACCATATACATAGTCAAAATGTTTATCTGATATAAATAGCCATTCAGAACAAAGGAAGAGCTTAGCTGAATAAAGTATATGGGTACAGTTCAAGGATATGTATGTGGCACTTTTTGATATAATATCATCCTAAATATTCCTTTAGTACTACATATATACACATACAGAGTACTTCAAAATTCCATCAATACATATCCATCCTAAGCTAGTTTCTAGTGCAAAAGGAAAAAAAATATAACCTTAGTTAAATCCTTTTGCTCTCTTATGTTTCCATTCAATTTGATAAGTTGTCAGCTGAAGTCAAAAGCTTGTTCCACTGCATTTTTTTCCCTCTCCAAAATGTAGAAGTCCCATCCAAATAAACAATTCTCTCCAAATTTTCAATTACCAATTGTAGATGTCCCAAAATGTACAGCCTTCCTTTCATAAATATCTTTTTATTAGAACTGAAAATGTGGCTTACCATTACCTCCTACCTCTTCTGTTCTTGTAAACAGAGTGGTGCCAGGGATGTCAGTAGAATTGTTTCAAGTAACCATATGTGTAAGGAAAAATGCAGGTGCTTCACCCACCCCTTGAAAGTGATTATTATAGTACTTAACTTACTTTCAATTGTATATACAGACATGTAGCCTGGCTACTACCTAACCTTTGTCACCATCCAGAGTGACCAACCTCCTTTCTGGAGCCCTCACAGGGAATTTTAGGGTGCATTTAAAAGAGAACCACAAACTTCCTGTCTGGTTAATTGCCCCTGCTGCATTAAAAACTTCTGGGCAGCTTTTCCTCCTATTACCTCTTCTGGCTGTCCTCCTCGAGTGGGGTAGTACACCACTCTGTATTTCTCCACTTTGCCTGGTGCATGGGTCCAGCTAACCCGGAAGCCTCTAGCTGTTACCTCCGATGTGACCAAATCCGAAGGAGTCCCAAGAGAAGCAATTGTTCCTAGGTTGGAGGCAATAGAAAATTTTATTCCCTTCTGCACAGTAATTGCTTGGTTTGGTATATTTGCTGAAGCTCTAAATATTGTTCCTCATCAGAAAATCAAATAATTGGCTACTGCACGCTTATTTCGGTTATTTTCAATGGAAACAAAGAAGTAATAACGAGTACTGCACGAGGAGTTTCTCTGTGACTAAACTTCCCTGGTCTTTCATAAACCTTTATATGAAAAAGACAAAAATACAACACTAAGCCTTCCTGACCTTCTTCTCATCATTATTTCCAGACCATTCTGCTGAGGTTTTTTTTCAGGTTTCTTTCCTCCCAGTCATGAAAAACATACAAGTACATATACAGCTGTGCTCTTCTGTGCTCCTCAGCAGGTTGGAAACTGATACTGCCTGTCAGCCCACTGAAGAGACACAGTGAACAGTGATCTTCTCTGGCAATCATTCTTTTCCACAAAGATGTCTCATCTATCCATGTTTTTTCCATTTCTTCTGCTCAAGAGAGCCTTCCTTATCGATACATATTACATATATCTATACATTATATCCAATGTATATATATTATATTCCATATATCCACTTATACTATGAGAGAGAGAGAGCATAACTCAGCATTTCTGTGATATTAAGGAATTACAAACCGATAAATAGAAACAAAATCCACTGAAACCTTGCAGAAAGAAAGGCCTAAGGTAGCACTGTATTTCTGGCAAATCGCAACATTTTTTCATAGCCATTTCTTTTCTTCAGAAAAGCCAAAATAATTGTAGTCAGAGGAGGCTTTTTCATATAAGAACAATTTTCTTTGCTGCCATCTTTTCTTGTGAACCAAAATATATTTTTTGTGTGTATTAAATAAGAAAGAGAGAAAAAATCCATCAAGGGACAAAGTAATTGAAATAGTTGGAACTCTTGAGTACTTATGAGATAATAAAAATATTAAATTAGGAGATGGAAAGCACAGCACGAACACAACAATTCCATATGCAACTGTTAAACTAATTCATCCTCAAAACTCTATATTACAAAAAGATTTCCTTACGCACCACTTGGAAATAGTTGCAGACAAATGAATGTACCTTCTTTTTTGTACTACCAAATACCATGATATTTACCTCTACTGAAAACAGAGAGCAAAAGACCAGAGATATCTAAGCAAGAATAAAATATATCTAGGAAGACAACTTCCCTGACAGTGGAAGCAAAAGGATATATAGTGTGATCCTAGTGCCAGAAGCCAGCATAGAACTGCAGGTATTTGATTTGTAGCTCTAGTTCATCATCAGTTACATTAAATTTTGTTTGTGTTCACCTTTGATTTCCTTTTCCTGCTCTTCTACTCTTGAGCACACTGTTCTGGTAAGACCTTCAACAATGGTATGCATGAAGTTAAAGTCAGCCACGTTGTAGACGTGTGTGCTGTCAGGTTCAGAGGCAATCTCTTTGAGTTCATTTATATCTGCATTCTTTACACCTTTTATTGGAAAGGAAAATAAAGAAAATATTTGCAATGAAAAAGAAAAAATCTTATATACACAGGGATCGATAAAATATTAATAATATAAAATTCTATTTGTTTTGATGTCCAACTACAAATTGCTCTGCTTTTGAGATGTCAATTCAAGACATTAATTTCTGCCAGCGTAAGTGGCATCTTTTCAGCTGTCTCATGAAAACATAGCATACATGTATACTGCTAAATTCCAGTTATAACAGCAGTGTTATAAGCAATGCTTATAAAAGATACAAATTAATGATGATACTTATTGGATACAGGCAGAAAAGAACACTTTGTTAGTACAGCCAGCAACAGATAAAATACACCAGAGTACAATGGGACATGTACATGGACATGGCAGAATACACACCAATAGCAAACAGCTCAATGCCAGCATCTCGTAGGTTTTTAGCAGGAGGGATAACATCATCTTGGGACTTCCCATCAGTAATCAGTATCCCGATTTTAGATACTCCAGGTCTTGCACCTGCCTCAGGCTTAAAGCTGTTTTCCAAAATGTAAGTTAAGGCAAGACCTAAAAAAGAAAGCATTTTAAAATACTTTTACAGATGAAAATGTCCATTAGTTTTGACAACATCACAGTGTTTGTTTTTCTACTTAATTTAAAAATTCTGATGAAGAATAAGCATAAAAGAAGAATTTATTTACTGAAAAATTAAATTCCAATAAGCGGCTTAAACTACAGAGAAGCTGAAGTTTATTTTTAGCAGCTTTTTGATCAATCATGTATTTTAAACTGGCTATGAAAACCCAAATTGATATTTCTGCAAATACATCATCTTATTTTTCTTACTCTACCAAGTTCTACCAAGTTAGAACAGGAAGTTCCCTCTCTTTCTATATATTTTGCTTATACAAAAGCACATGCTCTGGATAGCTTAGTAAATCCTCGTGCTACAGACAATCTTACTTTTATTTGGTTTTTTATTTTTTCCAATTTACGAGGTGGAAAAAAAAGCTTTATTTATACTTAGGGAGAATCTGATTTTAATAAATGCTAATTATTTAAAAGGAAAGAAGAACAACAGCTCCAAGACAAACTTACACATCACAATGAGATCTTACTTGAAAACTCTTTTAAATCTTGCACAGCTAATGTTTCTAACTCATTTTCATCTAACATCCACATAAAATAATCATGATAATTTACTACTTCCTACCACCCAGTAATATCACTCCTAGAATCATACTAGAGTTTTCTGTCCTTTGTCCCACTGCAATCACTCCTTCTACCAAAATAAAGACTGTTGCTTATTATTTCTCCTGCTCCTTANAGACTGTATTTTTCCCAGATTGTCATGCATCCCCCCTTTATCCATCACTGAGTGTCTCTGGGGCTTCAGTGCTTTAACTGCTAAAAGGTCAATGGAAATGTAAAAGCCCTGGGTGGTCATTTGTAAAGTTAGTATTACCAGTTGTCAAATACTGAAACAACATTCTCTCCTTCTCCAGAATAAAGCTCTGTGCATGAACATTACAAATGGATTTTGCATTTTCATCCCAGCAGGTAAAAGATTTTACTTCCAGCACAGAGAGGTAACTGTTTATGAGACTCTGTCCTGATTCCCAATGAAGTCAATGGAGAAGCACTTCAGAAGAGACTTAACTGACACTGGATAAAGCCATTGGCAAGCTGCAAAACCCCTATCCTTTTTACCCTCCATAATAAGCACTGACACTTCTTGGGCTGTGCAGCAGAATATGGTTTTTAATGAAAGGCAAAAGCCAAAACATGCACAGTACCTGTTAATGTATTCCCTCCCTTATAGGGTAGATTACGGACTGCATCCAAAACAGCATCCTTTGTGCCATAGGCATTCAAGTGCCATTCAATCCGGGGGTCACCACTGTACTGTGCAAGACCTAAAGAAGCAGAAATTAAGGTAATCCATCAGACAATAAAGCGGTTTTTTCAAATATATAGACTTGATGTACTTGGTTTCCAGCACCTTACCAGTTAGTTTACTGCAAGCAGGTTTGCTACCACACTAGAAAAACTGCACTGGTTGACAACAAAAAGTAGTATGGAGTTGTTCTGGGTGACAACTCCTCAATTAACTTTCAAATCCTTTTACTCAAGCAATAATTAAATGAAAAGAAAAGAAATACAAAACTTTTTCAGAGTTATCAATATTGCAACAATTCTTTTAAAGAACAATTTTACTTAATGTACTTTTGAACAGTAGCAGATCAGAAATACAACATTTCAGCCAGTTTAAAGGACAAGAAAAGCCATCTATTGGCACATTCTGCCTGCAAAAATTAAACTGCAAGTGTTTGAGGCTAATGCTGACTGAAGTCAGTAAGACTGTTTGCACTGGTTTTATTTTTCCATTGACATTGCAGTAGAGTTAACTAAGTTGAGGACCACAGTAAACTGCAAAGAATTAATACTACAAACATTCCAGCAGCATTACTCTGATGATTAAATTCTAGTGCTAGATGAGGATGAATCTTCCACACAAAGAGTACCATTAAGATGTTAACTATCCTGAAATTATAACATCTTTACATTGCTAGAGAAATATTACGAAAAAAGTGCAGCACCTTACCTACTCTTGTTTTCTCAGATCCCACATTGAAAGCAGAAACCAGGTTTTCCAGGAACAGTCGAACGAGCCTGAAATTGAATCTGCCAATACTCCAAGAACCATCTACTAGTATCACAATATCTGCAATTGCTGGAGTTTTACAGGTAAACAGGTTTCCTGTAAATCATTAAAATTAAATCAGTATTATTAATTCAACAATAAAATTGCAATCCAATAAATATGTGCCTTTCTTCTCCCACCAAGCTTGGTAGTCAAAGCTTTCTTCCATAGTCAGTGAGATAAAAACAAAATGACTAAACATGTCTGTTCTAACTTCAGTTATAGAATAGTCTGGCCATTATCTACTTCAGTTCTTTCATTGAAGTGTTCAAAATTACTTTTGGGAGGCCCATGAAAAGAAACCCTTCTTCTAAAAATACTTGAGAAAGAAAAAGTTAACTGCCACATAGCACAACCAAACCAAGAGCTCATTTTCATTCCCAATGCACATGTACAATTTCAGTCCCCATGCACAGTGCACGGCACGTAGCCTTAGGCACAGACAATGCAGAGAGAGCTACCTAGAGATACAGACATATAAAACAATCAAGGTCCTTTTCACAGTCAATAGAGAAAAGCAGGTGTTTCTATACATCTCAAAAGCCCTATAGAAAACCACTAGGCACCACTGTAGACTTGTAAATCCAGAAGTGAATCTTACTCCTGCTCCTGGGAGTTGAGCAAAACTGAAGGCCAATTGAATATGCTGTATTACACCTAAGTAGGAGGCACTCAATACAGCAGAGGTAAAATGCAAAGACCTCAGATTTAAATTCACAGTCTCTATGAGAACAGGCATGAGAATGAAGCTTTAGTCTAACAGATACAAGGAAAACAGAAAAATACAAGAGTATTTAAAAAACCAAACTAAACAGCAGAAAAGATCTGATGAGAATGAGCAGAAGCACATATTAATGGTCTCTAAGGCTTAACTAACCACTGGGAAAATCAAAGGAAGGGAAGCAGAGATTAGACACAAATTGCACTATAAGCCAACTGAGAAGCCTAAACAGAAGTGCCACATTCAGTTTGAGAAAATGCCCAGAAGAGAAGTAAAGGAATGGAAAAGGTTTTCAGAACCTCAGAGAGAATTGCCATATTCCACAGAAGTAGATATGTGACTGTAAAATTAAGGTTGCTGAAACAGTGGACTCATGTTGTAGGGAGGGAAACAAAGGAATGATGTTGCACAGGTATAAGAAATGAGAGCTCACGTTTGAAGTACAAAAATACAAACTCCCCACCAGACTGGCTACAGAATAATGAGGTAAGTAGGAAAGACAAAGCAAAGCAGGTTTAGTAGAATAGATATGATTCATCACAAACCATTTAGGGATGAAAATCACATCCCTCAATACAGTAAAACACAAACACAGATCAGTGAAATAAGCTGCAGTCCAGCTTTTATCATAATTTTTGTCAGGATCCACTGTGTAAGTTAGTTCACAAAGAATACGAACAGTTCAACATGATGCTAACAGGAATCACCAAGTACACTGCCAGAAATAAACTGATTTGAGCAGAGATGTTCAGCAAATAAAAGAAGTAAGTCAGTGAGAAATTATCTGAAAGGTGTTTACATTAGCTCCCAAGAAATTCTCCTGATATACAAAGAAAATAAAACACATGGTTAGCAACTTTAAACTTTCACAACATATTATTAATGACAATATTTTCAGTAAGTACAAAACAATAATCTTACAGGCAAAACCAATTTGGTGTACAGAGGGAGTTCAATTGGTAATAATTAAGGGTTAAATTCATGCTGTAGTGTAAATCAACTGAGCAATAAACCCAATCCATAAAGTTACACTTAATGTCTAGGACGTGTACTACAAATGTTTTTAGAAGAACAGGGAACATTTCCTACGTGCAGCTAGCAGTGCAAAATAAGTTCTAAACACATGACAGAAATTCCACTTACAAAGATGCCAAAGCAAATATTTTATTTTAGCTTTTACAGTACACGACAACACTATTTGAATTGGCAACACATTTTATTGTATTGACACTGGGGGACATTTAATAAGCATCAGAAAAATGATCTTAAACTGGAACATAAATCCAAAAAAGGTCCAAATCTTTATGTCACTGAAGTCAACAGAAAAATTTCCCTTGATTTCAGTGGGATTGGAATCTGTTTTGTGATTTAATAGGAATCTACTAGTCATGGCAAAATTAATGTTTTAAATATCTTTGCCAAATAAACTTCCTGTTCATCAGTCTGCATTGCTTGCAGTATCTGTCTTCCATTAACACGCAGTTCAACTGTGCCATTCTCACACTGGCCATGACTAGCATTGCAAGCTCCAAAAGAACTACTGGCAAAGTAAACTGCTACTCAACACCAGTGAGAAGGAAAGCACAGGACCCCTGATTCACATCCAAGCAGCTGTACAATAGCACAGATGTACCTTTCAGTGTTATCCCAGCAGTTTAATCATACAGCCCAATGAGGATAACAGGATTTGTCTGGTTGTATTTTCCTTCTCTACTTCTAAAATCTTGTGCTGAGTATGAAACTCAATTATTACCCTTGGTAATATTTCATATCATTTCATATCAACAAGTTTTGCCTATAAGGCTTCTTTAATTCTGTAGTGATGGCTTTGTAGTGAAAGATTTTATCAGTTTTAGTAAATCCATTCAGTGAAGCAAAATCCAAAGAAAAAAGAAAACAATAACAACATTCCTTTCAACGTTTTATTTCCACATCATCAGATCAATGCAAATAGTATAATTCAATTATTTTTTGTTAAAGAAACATGTGGTTTGATCCAAGATTGTACTGCAAGGTCACAGTGTGAAAATTTGTTTCGTTCTTCGTAGGTAGGAGATACTTGTTGCATCTTTTCTGCATAAAACATTTAGGTTTTGTTACTTCTGTACACCCACTATTTTGCTTATGTTTTCTCCTTGTTGTACTTAATAGAATTGTAGAAAGTTCCCTAAAAGGGAATAAACAACAGTGAGATATTAAACAGAATAATGCGGTGATAGAATCTTTAAAACCTGATAGGAACACAAACACCATGACATCCTAGCTAATAAAGTCAGTCTAAAAGACACAGTGTGTAGCAAATACTTTCTGCACCCCACTGTGTTTAGCCAGTTTCCATTGCCAGTTCTTGCAAATGTCTTTTTCAATAATCTTTCCATACAATCATACGTGGTCGTGAATTCCTGTAGGGCTTGGGGGTAATTTTGAACATTTCAAGTACACACACAACTTTAATAGGCAATTTTCCCAACAACCTTTCTTAAAGGAGGATGACAGCATATCATTCCACAGCATAAAGCTCTCACCACGCAGTGTTTTAGTCTACTACAAGGTTCAATAGTGTGATCAGGTTCAATAGTGTGCTTATTTCCCTTTCATTCAGTCACCAAGAAAAGAGTAGTGAGAGAGAAGGTCCCACTTCCCTCTGAATTATACAATACTCACCAATTTCAGAAGCAGGACAGTAGGGAAGAGACCAGTTATCAAATTTTGTATCATGTTTCCCAATGTTATATAGAAACCATAATTCTGATTCAAGTGCTGCATTCCACAACAAACAATAACAGAGCCTGTGATCTTTAGGTGAGCAAAAATAACAGAATTGCACAAATTGTAAAGTCAGAATAACAACCTGTATATTTTGCACCAGCAACTGTCTTCAGTTGCTTCACTTACAATTGGAGAAGAATTTTTACGGGGAGAAAGTAAAACATTAATGCACTTTCTGTAACAAACTTACAATCTTCCTAGCGCTACTTGGCAGAACGAACTTGCCACTCTGCCAGAAAGCTGAGGAGGAAGGGACTCTGTCTGCTCATTTCTCCTTTTCACAGAAGAAGGCACGGGCTCAAAATTTCACCTTCAAAGGCACCAATATACAGCTACCAACAATATTTTAGGGCAAAGTATTTGGACAAAACCTGCTTCAGTACCACCAAAATTCAAATCACCATGAAGAATTTTGGTTCCTTGGTTTCAGGGAAATTTTTCAAAGAGCCAGCATTGAAAGAGCTTTGCATCTGCCAAACTAAGTTTTCTGGTTTTATTCCTCAAGTCCCCAGACACTGAAGATGATTTGCTGGCACTTCCAATAGGCAAAACTCAAAAACACTCAAAACCATGTCAAAACTGGCTGAGAGTGAAGCCAGTGATGGGAATGCTGAAAGAAAGATCCAGACAGAATTTTCTGGGGTAGAGGGAGTGTTACTGGAGCCTGCAAAACAGGATTCTTGAGTCATTCCACTGAAGGGAATGAAGTGTAGAGAGAGACCTGAGAAGCTCTGACAGTGTGGGGGCTGCACAGCAGGCATGACAAGCTCCTGGAAACACTGACCAGCTCTCCACGGCTGCGTTCCCGACCTGCGGCTGTTCTTCCACACACGCGGGGCAAGCAAGTGAGCAACGGTAAAAACAGAAGTTCAACCAAAAAAACCCACAAGCCTCACCCACATAGAAATACAAAACTATATTTTTTAATCTACAGTAGGGTATTTTGACTCCTGGAGTTAATACTACTATTCTTTGAAAGTTCCTTGAAAGGCAAAGGGAGAAGCAGCAAATACAGGCACTGTCACATGGGAGGACTCAATGCTTTAGACAAACCAGTTAAATTTGCATGCAGTTATGATATGTTTTGCAGAAACACATTTGATATTTTGCCTCCCCTTGGTATGAAACCCTGTTCTCATTTTCAAGAGCCAAAACACACACTTCTTCTGCTAGAAGTTAAGACTATAATTCTCTCTGAGTCTGCAATATGTCGTTTCCTTTCTTACTCCCTGTCACAGTGGAAAGTCAAATAAT
This sequence comes from Irena cyanogastra, assembly GCA_013397155.1. Taxonomy (NCBI): domain Eukaryota; kingdom Metazoa; phylum Chordata; class Aves; order Passeriformes; family Irenidae; genus Irena; species Irena cyanogastra. The sequence continues at coordinate 1,284,885 of VWZV01017164.1, read as the reverse complement.
ACATGTGGAAGGAGAGGAAGAAAGTTCAAGTAGAGGTGAATAATAATAATACAGTATGAACAGAAGACTCATTCATGGGATAACAAAGCACAAAAAGCAAGAAGCTTGGTGACAGCAGTGAGGGAAAAATACCTTGTGAATAAAGCATGAATGACAGAGAACAGCCAGTCCTCCACAGCAATTGACAGCACCACGTTGAGCAGAAGCACTACTGAGGACAAGGGCAGTATAAATCTACATTAGCAAAATGTCACATCTTTTACTAAAAAGGGTTAAAAAAATTAAGGAACGTGAGGCAGTGTCCAGCTCCAAAATTCAGTAACTCACTAGTCCACACTTCTGACATTGATATTATTGTTCTGTGCTGGTGATATCATCCTTGCACTTGGACCTCTGTTTAACACGTCCCATATGTCAGGTCTATGGACCAGACAAATGTATATAACATAACTGCTGTTCTTTAAACTAGATCCAAACATAGCTTGAATTTGAAGAACTCAAATGTTGGAACACTAGGTTTAAAGAGCAGCCCAGCAAGGTTAGAAGTTTGTCCCTAGTCCCTAGGTAAAAAAGAAAAAGCAGCCAGGCCTTTTTCATGTGCCTTATTCCTCTCCAAGAAACTAATATAGCCCAACTGGCAAGCCTACAAATTTGTTATTTGGTGGAGTTGGAATATTAAGATTTACTGAATGTGTTGTGTCTAATCACATCACATATGACTGTGAATACTCTAGTTTAAAAATTTTCTGCTTTCAAAAAGTACACAGCAGTTACTAAATACTATTTATAGCTTACCTTCTGAATTTAAGGCCACAAAATTAATCAAAGCACTAGTTGATAACACATTAATTGCCTATATGTACTGGTGATAATTCTCAAGTGTTAGAAAAGGAAGCATAGAGCCATTTTCTATGCATTTTTTCATACACACTCAATGGCAGCTGTACTTCTGTAGTAAGTAGTCACTAGTTTATAAAAACTTCTACAACTTTCTTTCTAAATCTGAACTTTTTATTTTGAGAGACAAAAAAAGTAACTGTGAAAAAAAGTGCTGATGTCTCCTTACAGACCATTGTTGATTGATAGCACAGAAGAACACAATGTCTGCAGCAGCAATACTAAACACTCCTGGTCTGTGCACCTAGATAGAAAAACATGGTTTTAAATCCCCCTGAATTTAAATTGAGAGTTTAAAACATTTGTTAAAAATTCTCTTCTGACAGACAACATGTCAACACAGAACAAAGCATGCTGCTGAAGTCTTTCCTGAACCTTGAAGCCCAGCCTGGCAATATACTGTGTCCATTTAGCCACAATTTACACTGAAGATGATCTGTAATCCTCCTGTAAAGTACATGAAACCTAAGAAACTCTTCTGCAGATTATAGCGATAACTCTCTACTTCTCTTTCCTCTCAGTTCTGCATGTGAGTCCATGAATGTTTTAAATGAAACAGCAGTCTCAAGGTCTAAATTACTTTTCAAGACAGAAAACTGTGTATTTTATTAATATGGCTATACTTATCTACCATTCCTATGTAAAAAATATGCCAGGATTTAAAAGGCTTATTTCTCCTATTTCTTTAGTAAGGTATGAAATGCCTGACAGTTTTCTTTGGCTGTCTAGAAGACAGTTAATCAGAGCACTTCAGACAAAAGTGGTACTCAGAAATCCTCAACATTAATTAAGGTGTATGTCTAAATCCCTCTAAACCATGATAGAGAACTGATCTGTGCCAGAGCTCGTAACACATCAGGTAAAGTAATGGAAAAGAGCTTGCTGAGAGAACAGTCTGCATACTTATGGAAGTAGTTAACACAGAAATAATTAAAAACTAGTTGAAACAAACTGCTACAGCACAGTTAAATTACAGCTCAGCATTATGGATCTAAGTATGCATGATATGATGGACAGCATGTCTAGAAACAAAAAGGATGTTGCAATACAATTGCAGTGCAAAAGGGTTCCAAATTCAAGGCCCTATATAGACTTCATGCAGTTCTTGAAATAATATTTTCATAATGTAACCAGTGTATATCCTTGTATAAATACAAATACACAGTGATCTTTACAAGCATCGCTAATTTAGGATGTCACATATCAATCTAGAAAAACTCAGGATGAAATTTATGCCCTCTTGAATGTAGCAATTCTTCCATTCTCTAACTAGCAGAGAGGTCTTAGTAAATACCTAACTCTGAGAAATCTCAACTCCCAGAATCACAGGGTACTGGAGTGGAGAAGGGACCTCTTGAGTTTAGTCCAAATGCCCTAATCAAACCAAGAGCAACAACAGCAGATTGCTCTGGGCCATGTCCAGTCAGGTTAAAGAATCTCCAAGATAAAGACTCCACAACCTGAGTAATCCACTCCAGTGTTTTACCATCCTCATAGCAAAATAATTGTTTTCTTTGATTAAATATAATTTGCATTTGCTTTACTTTGTGTCCACTGCCTCTTGTCCTTTGACTGGACACCACTGATCTATGCTCATTCCAGAGTCTATTTTTACACAGTGGAAAGATATCTCTCAAACTTGCTGTCCTCCAAGCTGAACACTCCAACTGTCTCAGCTGCTCCATTTATGAAAGATGCTCCAAACTTTCAGTCATCTCTATGGCCTTTCAATGGACTCTTTTCAGTAAGTCCATGACTTTTTCTGTTGGGGAGCCAGCCCAGCGACAGACACAGAATTCAACATGTGGCTTCACCAGGGCTGGGCTGAGGGGAAAAATCACCTCCATCAATCTAACAGCTTTCTTCCCAGTGTAGCCCAGGAGGCTCCTTTGTGACACGTGTCTGTGTTTGCCTCCTTTGTGACATGTGTCTGTGCTGGCTCAGGGTCACCTGACTGCCAGGGCTTTTTCTGCCAAGCTCCACGGCAGCCGGTCGGTACCAGCACGAGCTGGTACCTGGGGTTATTCCTGCCTGGGGCAGAACTCTCTGCTTCCCCTTGCTGATCTGGCACTGTTGACACCACTGCCCTGCCTATGCACTGAGTGAAATTTGGATGTTGAGTTTGAAAGGTCTTGAGGGTACAGAGAGAAGAGATGAGATACGAGAGGTATTTCACAGGCCACGGGAGCCGCCATCCATGTGCTCAAAATTTATAGTTTTCCCTTCCTTTATCATACTAGAAACATCAATGCAAAAGACCAGAAATTTTAGCCCACATTTCTAACCACATAATCAAATCAAAACCAAGCAAAGAGCCTGCTTTTTGAAACATGAGTTTCATTTCTGAAATAGTTGTCTCCACCACTATGCAGCCCTAATTCTGCTAACTGTCCTGCATAAATGGAAACTAAATATACTCAGGCACCAAGCTGGTACTGGTGTTCCACAGAGGCTCCTTTGATTATTCCAGAAGGGCAGAGTACAAGAACATCACAGCTCTGGAGAATAATGAGCCAAAGACATACATACCAAACTCAGCAGTCAGATAAGGAAACAGGACTCCCTCATTCCATGCAGAGTAGTATTATCAGTACAGCCAAACAGACAGGCAAGAACACCTCTGAGGTAGAAAATGTGGTCTCCACAATCAGGTAAGTTCCATTTTGGCTACAGCCTGGCACCTTTTAACCAAGGGACATATCTCAGCTGTAACACCAAGGCTTACTCAGCACACAGGGCACCAGGAAAAGGATGCTGACCATGAGATAGCCCAGAGTCCAGAACCTGCATCAACAGACTCAGAATGGACATGAAGACATCAGATCACACAGTGAGGGTGGAAATTACCCTGAAATCATCTCTCCTCAGTACTAGCTCATGCTTGCTGTTTAACAACAGATGAATGAGACCGACTATGAAACAAGACTCTCCTCCTCTCAAATGGAGAACAGTAAAGAACAGCCTTGAAAGGAAGCTTGCACAGCAGACAATTAAAACCCAAAAATCTGGTATCTGATAGTTGTATTCAAGACAAGGCTATCTCACAATCCCTAAAAACGATACCAAAACTTTAACCTTTCTCTCCCATTTTGCAGACCATAGCATAAAGCAAAGATTCTTCAACAGGGTATGCAAATCCATGATGGGTTTGCTGATGAATGCATCTACCCTTCATGTTTACATATTCCTGCAAGAGGTTCTTGGTCTTGCACTTTGGTCTTTAATAATATATCTGTCTGCTACCACCTCCACAAAGCTTTTTTTGGTTCTTCTTTCAAGGTTGCCATACAAGTTTTAAAAAGTGGCCCAGAGTTTCAACTTGTTACTACGTGGCTTCCATGTCGTATCAAAGACAAGCATCACTCATGACATATCAAGATGTTTACCTACAATATACATTGTCCTGAGCAAGCCTACAGGCTTCAGACTGTGCAAATTCATGTTGCCAGGTGATGAAGAACTGTAAAGGAATGCCTCAGCAGGGTAGTAATGAAAGTGTTTCAATTATGAAACATGTCAACACAGACCCTGCATCTGACTTATGAGAACATCTCTTGCTGCCAGCAGAATCCAGCCATGCCAGTGCACTGTTGATTGGATGGATACTCAAGAGCTAATGACTTGAAGAGATGAAAATCAGTCTGAAGATAATGAAAGACCATTCATTCAGCTGAGCTTCTATTAATCCATCATTCAAGAATGTGAATAGCAGCCTCCCACTTCAACTAAGAATAAATTGCACAAAAAAAGGTCAGTGCCTTAGGGAAAACTACCGAAGGAAAAAAAGAGGCCAGACAAATTTTCAGTTGGTAATAGCTCAGATTTATGAAGCATTATATATATTTACTGTGCAGAGATATGAAGAGAAACATAACTCAAGGGTTACAAATATGAGGATAAGCATCTTTTAACTTAGGTTGTCAATCTGAGTGGTTCTAATATCAGGAATTGGATCACTTTATTAAAAAAAATGAAACTTCCATTTAGGTCCAAGACAGGCTAAGTCTTTTTTTCCACTCAGAGAGTAGAAAGAGAGCTAGAAAGCTTTTCTTTTTACAAACTGCGGATTCTCTAGATACCAATGTCAACACAGAGTCTACACTTCAATGAAGCAGATGCATTCAAGCAGAGTTCCTGGAGAGGGACATTTTGGATGACAGAAAGGCAATCTCTCCAATCTCCAGCTTCTACTTGACCAGGAATACTTATGAGAGGTAATACACAACATTAACCAGATATTAATATACTGACAGGAAGAAATGCATTCCCTCCTACAGAAAAGCAGAGCCAGGAGTTAAGCAAGTGGAATCCCTTGGTAAGAAGGGAGACTGGTCATCATTCCTAATGCCAAGCTTTCTATTTTCAGAATAAAACAAGGGTTTGTCATCTGCAATATACAAATTGAAGAAGACATCCAGGAATCTCCAAATTAATACTCACTCTCAACCTAGGCTAATGCAAATAAATAAAATTTCACACCTATCCAGAACAGACCAGGCAGTTACAAACACATAAGATAGACTTCTTTATGTTAAAATCAACCCCTTGCTCCCAATCTCTCTTCCTCTCTCTTCCCTGGGATTTCTTCTGTCAGGATCAAAGTGTACAACTCAACATGAACCCTTTCCCAGTTCCAGGCTGCACAGTAATTTCCAGGTGTTCAGTTTCAAGCTTGCTGTCTCTCAGAAGTATATTTTTCTCTTATTCAGATTATGTGAACACACTTGTGTGCTATTTAATTTGGCTAGATAGCAGATGTAAATGCTGCAACCTCTAAATGTAGCTTTCTTTGTTTTCTCCAAAGGAACTATCAAACAATGGCAAAGGAAAAGCAATTAAGAATTCTGTCCATGTCAGTGCTGATACTTCCCATCATGTTTTTCAGTCATGAGAGCCAGGAACGAGTCTTCCAAATTACCCTAGCCAGGTCCATGGAAGTACTGCCATTGCAGAATGAAATCCAAGTTGCAAGTAGTACTCGAAGGACACAAAAGCTATTTCCTCCAGAGAAATCCTTGGGATGAATTCCTGGAATAAGCATTGATCATCCACAGCACAATGAGCTAAGCTTTCTGGACAGTAAAGAGGAGTTTACCCAAGAGTTTCCTTGCGTCAGAGTTCTCCTGTAAGTTCTCCAGTGTTTAACAAGGAATTTCTAATAGACAAAGCTCTACATGGCAGCTCACAGGTTTACAGTCTAGCTTGGAAACCTAATGGATGCCTCTCATCAAATTCTACCTTCTGAAAAGTTCAGAAACCAAGATGGCCTGGGTGCAGCATCCGAAGTTCACATATCAAAGAGAGCAATGGTTTATCCTGACAAGTCTACTTCACCTCCTTATTATAACAAATATTTTCATCACCTAAAGTTGAGAGAGAAAGCAAGGAGCTCCAGAGAAGAATGGAGAGCCATGACATTTGGCATAAATTAAAAACAATCACTGTCCAAAAAACCCATGCTCTGATGACCTAACATGGATGGGGACAGGATTTCTGGGCAGGTTCTGTGTGGGGCCCAGTTCAGATATCTTTTAGCACACATCAGGATGGTGATCTAACCATCACCGAAACCACTGAGACCACTGGCTGTAGGCATTTAAATGAGAGCCCTATTGGCAAAGTTCAGATGGTCAGGCGCTGCTTTCACTAGAGAAAGCTGAGATAGGAGGCATCATGGATTCTCTGTTTGGGCTAAGGTTGGGCAGAACAAAGCCAACTGAGTCCAAAGGTAAGGCGAGCCTGAAACGAAATTAAGGTCTACAAAATAATGTCTGGGCTGAGCAACCTCAGAGTGATCAGAAAAGCATGGTGAGTGGAACATAATAATAAATGCTTGCCAAAGCTTTGTGGCGGTCCAAAATGTCCTAATAATGCTGAAGCACAGTCCAAACATTACCCAGTCTTCTCAAGGGAGGCATAGGGATCTGGGGCCACTCCCCTTGAAGAAGCACAGAAAATAGATTCATTTTTATGTTCATATTACTTTTAGTTGATTAGTAAATGCTGGAACAAAAGGGTATACACCACATACACAAGAGCTATTGACAATCAGGTCAAAGGACTGCATGTCACTGCAAATGTCACTGCATGCTACTCAGTGCCAGAAGGCAGCTTTTGCTAAAGATTATAAACATATTTGTCAAGATGGTAAGCACAGAACTGAAAAGCAAACAAAAAAAATCTTGAAGTAACAGCCTACACAGAGCACACATCCTCAGGGGTGAGGCAGCTAATGACAGTAGATGTGCATTCCGTTTCATCCATGACAAGGTAATGCATCCCCATCCACCCTACAGGCACTGCAAAGGTGAAATATTACCCTCAGTATTATGCATAGACATCTTTTAGGGAAATGTAAGCAGTAGCCTAGAATTTAGACAAATGCAATCAGTAGTTCTGAACTTCACTATATTTTCTGATGCAGATATTCATTTACAAATGTCCGAAAATTAAGCCCATCATACAGAAGTACTCCACAATGTTTAAATAACCTAATCTATCTCTAAAGTAGGAAATGTTCCCATTGTGCAGCATCAAGAAACTGATGCTAAAGACTAATGGCCAGGGTTTTCTCTACACTTTGGAATTGAGAATAAGGTAAATGATGTTGAGCTACCTAGTTTTGAGCAGAGAAATGCATTCACCAGTGAGTGTGCTGTACTGAACAGGATCACTGCACTGCTATTAGTTTGGGAGTAAACTTGATTGCAGGTAGTTAAAGCAACCCTTTAATATTATATTGCACTGCACTGGAACAAAAGAAAACAAAAGGTGTGCAGCAACTTTATGTTTGCCTCTTGTGTAATTCCAGCATAGACACAGAAACTAAACAATAAGTACACATCCTGCTTGCATCTTCTGAAATCAGCAACACATTTGGATAACTTGTTCTTACTTCATAACATGGTCTGTATAGTTCACACTGGCGGGTCACAGCTTAGGGGACAATGAGACAGGGCATACAGGAATGAGTACCTGGGGATTGTGCAAGATCTAATAGGATATGTTTAGGAGAGGAACCCAAAACATTGAAAGTTAGTTTGGGGAAGAACACATATGGGAACATAGAACAATAAAGGCATCAAGGGGACCAGTTCCATCTCCACAAATGGCTGATTAGTACTTGCTTGGCCAAGCTCTGTACTCGATCACCCCAGACCTATTGGGACTATGTGCTCAGTCTTGCTACTGGCTGGAGCTGGGGCACTGGGCTAAAGGACTCAGTTGTCCCCAAAGCAATACAAAATTGTATTTAAAGAGGAAAACCTAAGTACTTTCCAACAAATTTTGTTTTTACCCTCATATTGCAGAAGCAGAAAAATGTGCAAGAGCTGAGAAAAGACAAAGACTGTTTAGGAAGAACATAATGGCACTGGGGGAAAATGCCCACACAGCATAGTTATCATTTCTTTCTTCTGCTGCTCATAATCAAGACCTAAGGTGTCCTCCAGAAAGCTCAAGGAAACCCTGCTAGTAAACCAAATTATCGTTTGTGTAAGGACATAGTTAATGAGTTCCATAGCCCAGGAGTTCAGTAAGTAATAAAAAAATCATGACTAAAACCAACATTTGCAGTTACATTAGCCAGGATGAAGTGAGTAAAACTATGAAACACTGCCAATGAAGCAGAAGTTCAGAAGGTATTCATTCCTGTGGCTTAGTCAAATACCTCACAGCACTCATTTCACACTGTCTAGCAATACTTACTGAAGCATCTGACATTAACTAAACAGACAAGTTAATAAATTAGATAATTAGTGTCTTCTGCTGAATAGTACCTTAATATACCTCTCTGTGGATTTTTCCTACCCTACTTAAATTGTGCTATTCAACAGCTATAAAACTACAAATGTCAAAGTTCATTTGCATCAAATGTATAGGAATGTTGAAAGAAGAATGCAAATCAGTATATTTTCTAAGCTTACCACACCTCTCATTTCCATCACTATTGGAAGACTGATTCCATCTCACTCGAAGAGCCAGTAAAATATAAACCTCAGACAAGTATACCATAGCATTTTGAGGAAGGATATACCTTTTGCATTGTCTGATAGGTGCATAGCACTGAATGAAAAAGACATTATGAAAAAAATCATTCAGAAACATTTACATTGAAAGATTGCAGAAGTAATGTAAATAATAACATCACTAATAATGTACAACACATTAGGAAGCTCAAAAAAATTATCAAAAACTATCCCACCACAAAACATAATAACTTTGGATATGTCTACACAGTTTTTACAGGCAACTGAGCACTGGCAGATCACACTCACCCAAAAGAAACTGCAGGCATACTTATTACTACTTAGCAGGTAGGTATCACATGACAGATGGCTTCAGGCCTCTTTCCAGAACACTTTATACTAAATCCTGAAAGTACTAAAAACTCAAAATTTAGTACAATATAACCAAAATCTCTTCTCTGTGCAACACTGAGTAGTGAAGAAAAAAAAAGGAGAGTGGAAACAGCATGTGTCAGAGGTAGCTGTGACTAAATGAGCAGCTATTCTTCATTGTATTTATAACTTGGATATGTATATACCTGTGTAAATAATCACAATCATAATAATAATATCAGTAACAATGTTAAATTCATTAAAGATCACTAATAATACTAAATTCTTTCAAAGGATACCTTTGTTTCTCCTTACAGGTAATTTTGACCTCTTCCTCAGAAACTTTTTAATTTAAATTAATATACAGTCCAGGACTATTGATCAAGGCACATGAAGTCATTATTCACTGTTTTTAACATTAGTTCAGGTTATATTACTTACATACAGATAATGTAACCTGACATCTGCACCTAATCCCAAGGTATGGCACTACACAGCTCAATATACAGAGCTTCTGATGTTCTATCTCTAAACCCCACTATGATTTCTATGCTGTTATTCACTCACTCACTACCTAAATTTTCCATTGCCAAGTAGTCCATTCTATACTCACTGACAATAGATTAGTCATAAATTCTCTGTCCTAAATTTCTACCTGCTTGTCCCAGTCTTCCACAATGTGAAACTCAGATTTAGCTTTTATTGTCAATCAATTTCTCCTAGACCTTCCTTTATTTTTCGTTTGGGCAGGGAACTGGGTGGCATCATCCATTTTCTCAGAGCTTTTAGTTGGCTCCACACCAGCCCAGAGAGCTCAGCTAATGTTCTACCAGCTTTGCTGCTAGCATATGGTAAAGATGACTCCCATCAGAAAGAGGCACTTAAGGGATTGAAAAAGCTGCACTTCCCCCAGGTATTTTAACTCAGCACCATATCACTGGATTTTCAGAGAAATCAGTGAAAAAACACACCTGCCCCTAGTGGACTTGCTCTGGGGCAAAACACAAAACAAAGTTTTGATCCTGGAAGGCTGAACAAACCACTGTGTTCTGTGCTGCACAGTGGAGACCCCTGACCTCCCTAATCAGTCATACTTACTATTACCTGCACTTCACACTGAGAAAGTAACTAACATTGTCATACACAAATCACAGTCTTTAATGGGAGCTTATTCCTCATTGTTTGAATGTCTACAGACTGTAAGGCTTATCCCGTGACACCTGATTCAGAAGAAAAAATTGACCCATACATGCTCTATGCTGTCCTAAATCATCTTGATTTGAGATCTGCATATGGGAATTTCTGAACAGGACAGGTTAAAGACTGTAAATTTTTTACTCTAGTAAAGCACTAATGAAGCATCTTTGGTATTGGATGTTTGTGGCCAGGTTGGGCAGGAGGGAGGCTGCAGGAGTGGCCTTTTTGAAAAGAGGCCAAATGTCCATGGACAGGTGGTAGTACTTCTGGGAAAACATATTTAAGAAAGGAAAAAAAATGCCCAGCAAAGAGTGAAAGAAAGTTAGAAAGAGTGAGAAACAGTAGAGAGAACCCCAAGGTCAGAGGAAAGCGTGCTCCATGGCAGAGCAGATATTCTCTGCAGCCTGTGGATGACGTACATGGAGAAGAAAGATATGAGAAGAAAGGAATGGAGGAGGGGGACCACTACATCCTGAACACAATATCTCAACACTCCTTTTGCATCATTTGCTTCTTCTCTGAAGGGACTTGGGCTGAGTGTAACTTGCAGTGATAACAAGGGAGGAGGAGAGGAGTTTGGGAGGAGGTCAAGCTGAGCCTGGGAAAATGGAAAGGAGAGCTGTTGTTTTAATGTTTGTCTCTTTTGTTTCCCACTACCCACATTAGCAAATTTTTTAACTGGCAATAAATTGTCATAAATTGTTGAGTAAATCTTCCCCCACTTGACTCTGTTTGCCTACCATGGTAACTGGTAAGCAGTCTCCCTGTCTTTATCTCAGGCTATGAACTCTTTCATTCCTGTTCTTCCTTTTTTCTCTCCCAGCCTGCGGGGGAGAGGAATGAGCAAGAAGCTAGGTGGGAGTTTGGCTGCCAGCCTACACTAAGCCACCACACCTCTCAACTAAAAATCCCCCAATCAAATCAACAGGCATGCAGATAAAACTGGCCTCGGTGTTTTGCTGTTTATGTTGAAATGAGTAGATAAACCCAGTTCAGATACATCGAGAAATATTCTGCAGAAAAAGATGTAGTCATATATTTGCCAGAGAATATAGTCAAAGCACTGACTCTCCCCTCCCCAAAGGGATGTGATTAGAGAATCAGTCATAGAAGCTCTCTGAGAAACTGTAAAACATCTGAGAAGGCACAGAATGTATTAACCCCTGTCGCTGTACAGAAAAGAGCTTTGTACATGAGGGAGCTGGAGAGAAGCCAGGGTACAAGCACTCAAATATCAGTGTGTGCTGAAAGAAGCTGCATCTGTGAGCTTTTTCTCAACAGACAGAAAGAGAAAAGGCTTCTGACATTATTAATATGAGTGTGCACAGCAGTGATAAATCACTAAGCTAAAAAAATGACAGGTTCTCAAAAGTATAGAAAGGAGAGTCAAGACTTGAAAGTGGTCATGCAGAAGAATTACAGAAAGTTTATGGAAATCATATATAAAGTGAACATTTGATGGAGGAGTGCTAGACATTAAGCCTGAATTAATTTGACACCATGACATTACCGGATATACACTGGAGGTTTGCTTGTGATAAGAGCACAGTACTTACAGCAGAAAAGGAGTAAATCCTTTTAAACTACTTGAATGAATAGGATAGAATAGATGGAAAATTTTAATCTAGGTTGCTGAAGCTGCTTTACTAGTAAGCTGTTGACAGACTTCCATAAAGACAGAGCAAAACCCTCATAACAATTTAAGGATAGAAGAGGAAAGTAGATTTGGGAGTTCAGGAGAAGGCATTTAGAACTCCTGGCACTGCTCAGAGCCTTAGACAGTTGGTAATTAAATAGCAGACAGTACTACATAAACAGTCCTCCAAACCACATATGAAAATAAGACCGAAATGCTCTGGAACTACCTAGAATCATGAGTACAGGTATTTACAAGTTGCATTTCATAGCAAAGAGCTGGTTTCTAGGAGCAGAAGGATTATGGTGAAATCTTTGTGCCACTGAAATTGAATGAGAAATTTCTGGGGTTTATTGTGTGACCCTGAAGAAGCTATATTAGCTAAGTATTTATAAGCAACAAATTTATATGATTATGTAGAGCTTTCCAGGAAAATCAGCAGGATACATGACTAATCATAATGCAAAAACTGGAGCTTGTAATATTGAAAGAGTTCTTACTCTTTTTTCATACCCACTGACAAGTACATTGATGTGCTTTATTAGTTTTGCCCCAAAACAATGATTTCAGATTTTCTGTTTTACAAATGCCAGTAAGCACCATTCTGTAACAAGCAGTGCAGATGTTCACAGAAGGCACTTCTTTATATCAAAACTTGACACTAATAACTGGGGAATTAAGCTCCTCCTTCACTCAAGACAGGAGCAGAAGCCACAATCAATAGTAGCCTGGACAACGGATTGCTCTTGATAATATCTTGTAAGATATTATTCTACCTAACTCAACCTGGCTGCCATCATAAAAGATTTTTAAAAGTTTACAGAAACAGATCAATAACACCCTCAATAAGTTCATAGACAACACCAAGCTGGGCATGAGTGTTCATTGGCTGGAGGGCAGGAGAGCTCTGCAGAGGGATCTGGACAGGCTGGATCAGTGGCCCAAGGCCAGGGGTGTGAGCTTCAACAAGGCCAAATGCTGGGTCCTGGACTTGGGTCACAACAATCACCTGCAGCACTGCAGGCTGGGGAACAGAGGCTGGAAAACTGCCTTTGGAGAAGGACTTGGGAATGCTGGTCAACAGGGACTGAACACGAACCAGTGTGTGCCCAGATGGCCAAGAAGGCCAATGGCATCCTGGCCTGGATCAGATACAGTGTGGCCAGCAGGACCAGGGCAGGGATTGTCCCCCTGCACTCAGCACTGGTGAGGCCACACCAAGTCCTGTGTCCAGCGCTGGGCTCCTCACTACAAGAAGGACATTGAGGGGCTGGAATGTGTCCAGAGAAGGGCAGCAGAGCTGGGGAAGGGTCTGGAGCACAAGTCAGATGAAGGGCAGCTGAGGGAGATGAGGTGTTTAGCCTGGAGAAAAGGAGGCCCAGGGGAGACCTTATCACTCTCCACAGCTCCCTGAAAGGAGGCTGTAGCCAGGTGGGGTTGATCTCTTCTGACAGATACCAAGTGACAGGACAAGGAGAAATGGCCTCAGGTTGAACCAGGAGAGATTCAGATTGGATATTACGAAAAATTTCATCATGGCAAGAGAGGGTAAACATTGGAACAGGCTGCCCAGGGAAGTGCTGCCATCACCACCCATGGAAACGTTCAACAAGTGAATGGATGTGGTACTTCATGAGATGTTTTTGTGGACATGGTGGTATTAGGTCAAAGATAGGACTTGATGATCTTGTTCGTTTTTTCCAACCTAAATCACTTTATGATTCTAATAATTTCTTCTGTAGTGTTAACTCCCAAGGTCTAGCCAACTTGACCAAAGATAAAAACATAGACACAGAATGTATCATGGTTGCTATTAAATCCATCAAATTTAGCCATACACTAAATGGTTATGAAACCAATTAACCGCTAGCCTGAATTCATTTGGTTGTACTCAAATAATTTCCTGTCAAACATCTGCAGAGGATCAAGTAAGTATTCATGGGTCTGCCATAAAATTTTGCACTTATTTCTTTAATCCATTTCTTTCAGACTTTTCCTTATTTCTTTGATTCTATTTCCTTTCAATGTGGAACAGTTTTTATATATTAAAGTAGGAAAGTTTTGATACCATTGCTGTCTGTGTATCCATTCTGAATTCACTTCTACCCCAGCTACACAATTTTTGCTGATGCTGTTATTTTTGCCCAATGTTTTCACTTGGAATCTCACCCTACTCCCACTGAAGTCATTCAGTCATAATCTCCATCACTTTGAATAATCATTATACTGTGCAAAGCAGAGAAATATGCAATAGTTAGACTAGCGGAAAAAGGTCTGTTACTTTACAATAATATATAGCTGAGTTGGAAATAGGGCTAAACATTGAAGAATTCATAAAAATTGGCATAGTATTTTTTCTTTATGATCAGGTCTGCTGATCAAGAAGTCTGTTATCTTTGCCTTAATTTTAAATGCATACCCCAGTTTTCTAATAAAACCTGCTACAGTAAGTATAAGACAATATCTTTTCACAAGTGCTGGATGGAGATGTATTTTGTCCTGTTACAAACTGCCCTGACACAACGAAGGAAGCTCAGATGAGTAAAAAGTGGTGTAGGAATGAGGAAGGTGACTAAACTAAAGACTTCAAAAGTAAACATGAATCCTAAAAATGGAGAGACTGCAGATCCAAGCTCCTCTTGCCAATTGTATTTTCGCCCTTACTCCATGAAAAAAGCAAAAATTCTCTCCCGCAGTCTGGCAGACACTTTCCTCTGTCTGTATTTAATCAACATTTTCCAAGTACAGGCCCAGTTTTCTCTCCTTCAACTTTTATCAATTGTCCTTCATTAAGAAAGCAAATCACATTTTCCTTCTCAGTTCTGTCATTTCTTCCAACTCAGCCTTCCTCTAGACATGATGCAGGAAAGATCACCTATCCACTACCCTGTCATGCACTAGCAGGTACAACTTGTCTTTTTCGTGTTGCAAACACTAGCTAACATTCTTCCAATGCACCCAGTGGAATTCAAGGGTGCTTTCGTTTGAGAAATGCTGTATGGAAACAAACTTGCATAGTGTTAATAAATACAACATGACACAAAAATGTGTGGTAAGAACAAAAACCCACCGAAGAAAAATTTGCGTGAGTTTCAAGGAGCTTTGGGTGAGGTCTTTGATACTTGCATTACTGGAGACAGATTTATATGGAAGGGGAAAATGGGATCCTTGAAACTGTCCAGTTTATTCACAGAGTGACTATTTAAGGTCATACCAAGCTCTTCTTGTTCTGTATACCATAAATAATCACTGAAGGGAATAATTACTGTTGGGATTACTTCATAAAGAAGATGCTATTTGAATTTTAAAATAACAGGAAATAGAGCTGTATATTAAGCTTGAAATAGATTTCCATCCATACTAGAAAAACTTCTCATGGCAAGCAGTATCACATTTCACCAGAAGATTGGCTCCTTGCAACACGACAAAATTAACTCCTTTTTTTCCCCCCTCCCTCAAAATGCTTCAAATGTTTTCATATATACAACCTGCACTAGGACAGACTTATCAAGTTATTGTATGGCTAATTATATAATAGTATTAGTTTGACGTTAGGTGGGAATTAATACTGCCAGTCTGTCTTACAGTCAAGATAAGAAGTTGTTCTTGCATTCACACACACCTGCATGATTCTTTCACTACTCAAAGTGCACCCAGTGGGGAAGTACAAGCAGCTTTTAATAATTTTAATACTATCTAAAATTATCTTTAATATGTTTTATCGATGCATGATGGCATTTAGGGCTTTATAAAAAAGCAAAGCAAAACACAGAACTAAAAACAATACCTCTGTAGCAACTCTCCAGTATTTCTGAAAATACTGTTTTTTTCCCCTCAATTTAACCCTGGGAACCAGATTTAAAGTTTTGACTTACAGAAAATCTCTACAGTGGCCAAGTTACATAAAGAAGCTGATTATAATCAGAATATCACATAATTCATATGTGTTATGATCTGACCTTCTGGAGCTGGTTTACTCGCATTTGTTTTTTCTGGATCCTTCACCTTGGATTTACTCGTGTCTTTTCTTCTCTCTATGTCTTTAACTGTAAAGTAAGGGGGAAAATCAATTAATCTAGAAATAGTGCAGTTAGAAGCACGTAATTTTCTTCTTCCTGGTAAAGCAGTTGCACAGAGCATCTGAAGATACGCTTAGGAATGAGTTACTGTTTCTGTGTTTTCCCTCCCTCCCTTTGCATTTATTATTTTTATCAATCTTTCCCCATTCTATCATCATTAGAGCTCTCAAAACTGACTCTCTTCACACAGGAGAGTCCAAATAATGACATCAGCACCTAAGCCCATGCAGACAAGATCCCACACTGGAAATACAGTCCAGAAAATTGGCACAGCTAGCTGGGGAAAGTCCAGCACTGCAAAGTTCCACTCCAAGTCAGTCAACACAAAAGCACATAAGCCAGCTGTTACACTGTCCTCTTTACAGAATCAGCTTAGATCCCATGCCCAAATCTGTATTCAGGGCACCAAATACTCCCAGGAGTGCAAGGCTGCTCCAGAGCTGAGACTTTGACACTTTCCTGTTCCACAAGTGGGTGGGATACCTTCCTTACTATGTCCCAAATCCCTCACAACAGTCAAGCAGAACACAATTTGGTTAGCAAATCCTAATATTACATTAGTATCCACTATTGCTCTACTAATAGTCTGAAAGGTTCTGACAAAGTCATTGCTGAAGTCACGTATTGGGAAGAAAAAGCCCTTCCAGAATTTTCTTGGAATGTTAATTGGTATTCACACTCCAGCTGCCTGCAACAGCCAGGAAAAGCTTAAAACAATGAAGCTGAGAATATCTTCCACAGAAAATAAAATACTACTCCAATAACATTTCTTAGTTTATGAAAAATTGGATTATGACTGACATTCATCCAAGCAGGCACTGATCCTCAGCCAGGACCAAAGTCTCTCTGTGCTACATCATTCAAAAAAACACTGTGAGGGCATGAAAGGAGGTTATCTGTCTCTTTAGTATATAAGAGACAGCGCAAATATTCTGTTGTACCAGAATTAGTGGAACCAAAGTCAAATAGACTTCACTAATTTACCCAATAGTATCTGGAACATCTAAATTAACCAGGAGCGTTCCAAGTTCCAATCCAAAACATAATCACAAGACTAAGTTCTAAGGAAGACAACAAGCTGCTGTCAAACATCTGAATGAGATTTTCTCAGTATGACAACCCTGTGCAGAACCTACAGTGCTCACACTCCAGGTACAGAGGTGAGAACAAAAAACCTGGAATTTTGACTCCTCTTCTTACTAAGACAGGATGTGTGACTGTGTATCACCTCTGCCTTTAGCAAACAATTGTTTAACTGATTTGAGAGGAAATCCAAGTCCAGAAGCTTGCTGAGGAGCCAGCTTTTACCAAGGCAGATCTTGGTTATTAGCTGGGTTACAGATAATGCTGCAACGATGCCAGGTCTTAGCCAGAAGTCTGGGTTTAATCCTTAACTGAACAAAGCTCTGACTAAAAAGAGAGGTGAAATGCCAGAATAGTACCAGCCAAAAAGGATGCTGCTGCTTATCCTTCTAGGAGCATTCCTTTGAAAAAAGCCCAAGAGCAAAGCCAATTAGCTGGCCTCCTCTAATGTTAGTGCTATTGAGGGGCAAGTCTCCAGAGAAAATGGTACAAAAGTCTGAAAATGTTTAAAGGAGACAAGCTGGCCACATCGTGACAGAGATTTCTGGATTAGGGAACTGTCAAAATTCTAACCACATAGGAAGAGGCAAGACAGCAGTTTTACTCCAATATTTACACAAAGATTTTATCTAGCACATGATTTTACATTTGCATTTTCAAAGGAAAAAAAAATCCCCATTGATCTTAGTTCATGAAACACTATATATTAGAATAAGAATGTACACCTCGCTATATAAAGAGAAATACTCTTTTGACAATAAAATTTTATTGTAAGCTTGGGAATTCTTAGTACATCAGTTACAACTCCACAGCATTAAAACCATACTTTCAATGCACTAAACTGGATGATATTCTCAAAACTCTTTATATATTTGACCTTTTTTCATCTCAAGAATTAGTGGCCACGTGTCAGAGAACAGGGGGAAAAAAAATGTAATACACGAGACTAAAAAAAGGATTTGTATATATGCTATATCTGGTTTTACTCATGAAAGGCATCATGCCTTTCAATGAAACTGCAGCCTTAAGTGCAGCAAAGAGAGTATACTAAATAGAACATAATTCCCATAGTCTTAAATCGAGTTGCCAGCTCTATTTTTCCCAAATGCCATTTCAAAACCAGCTACACCTATTACTATAGAATTTGCTGTAGCCTTCTGTGGGCTTCTCTTTAATGCTAAAGTAATCTGTGGTTTTGTGGTTTTCCTAACCAGGACAGAACTTAAGGTAGTAAATACACAGTTGTAGTGGTGAAAAACTAAAAGGACTTGGATACATACCACATCAAGTACTCAGCATGTTTTATCTTGTGCTGGTTTTAAGAAAAGGTAGTTTAGCAAAGACAGTGAGAAAAATTTAGTGTCAGAGAATTCATTAGGCTTTCAACTGCACTCCCACACTGCCACATTATTAAACAAATCTCCACCAATCATATTTAACACATTCAACATGAAGATCAAGACAAATCAGATAAGATCTGTATATATCACTATGCTATAGATATTAAGAGCACATCTTGATCCTATAAAAAATTAAATTTGTAAACGTATTTGACCACTGAAGACCATTAAGAAATCAGCCTTTCATACTACTGAACTAGCATCTAGTTGCCAGTTGGCACAGCTATAACATTGTTTTAATAAAAAGGAATTTTTTTTAAGTATCAGAATATAGCACTTTCTTTTTACTCACTGAAGCTTCTTTCCAAGAAATACCAGCTAATTTCCTAATGAAATGAGGAAGAAAGGGATGCCAATCCAATGGAAACAAAGAGAGCCCAAAGAAAGAATATCCTATGCAATCTATTCAGGCCTCCACCTATACTTACACCAGTTAAAATACATGGCTTTGATTTTCCTTCCACCACAGAAAAAAATGGTTTTCCATCACTTCTCTTTGTGCAAGACTTGTTACAATTTCAGAAGTTACATTAAATATCAGCCATAAAGAGACACGTACTTCTGAACTGGCCTTGTGCTGGCTTACTCTCCTTGTCTTCACTGAATGCAATGATCTGAAGGGCATAATTTTGATCTGGAATAAGACCTTGAATAATTGCTTTGGTTGCAGTATTTTGAAGAATTAATTGATTTGTTTTTCCACCTATAGGAGAAAAGACAAAAAAATCCAACAAACACATAACTTTGTTTGCTTTGCTTTTAGAACAGTAAATGTAATGACTTAAAAATACCTCAGGCTCTACCACGACCTAAGCATTCCCACTTTTGCCACTTTTGGGACTACCCGTATATGGCCAGGCCAGAGAACATCCCAGAAAAGCAACAAGACAGGCAGTCTAACCAGTTTTCTTAAACAGAAACGCTCTTAAGATCAGCATTTGTATCCGGGCCTCATGAAACAGCCATGGTGTCCAGCAAAACCATTAAGAAATAAAAATATTACAAAAACCTGTCAAGTTTGGTAACATCCTCCCAATAGGCTTTCACTCTGTGATTGGCTGCCAGTTTAGACTCTATCACACCCACATCACCCCTGAATACTGGCTTTGCCAACTTTCTTTGGGCTAGGAAATTCTCATGTATAAATACAAATATTGAACATTACTATATCCATTTAAATATAAAAATTGCATGCCAATATATACAAAGATGTATTTTAGCTGTATGTTAAAACTGTTTCTGTATCTAAATTTAATTTTAAATGTACAGAAGTAGGACCTTTATAGCTCCATGCAGCCACTTTGTTGTATACCTTTTCAAGTTTTCATTCAAAAAACTTTGAAAGATTGCTTGGTTTTTTTAAATTCTTTTCCAGCGAGCTCACTAAGGAATAAGGTACAAGGAGATCCATCTTAAAGGCTGACCAAATTAGGATTCCAATACTTTCCCTTGAACACTTCCTAGACTTCCTTACACCCCACTGGAAGAAAGGTAAAGACAGATGATCGATGACAATTCCCAAAGACTACACATGAAGCATAACTAGCATTAACCCACTTCTGCTACCTTAAGCATTCCCATTTTCTGTGCCTGATCACCCTCTAGTGAAATCCATCTCTCTTCTGTTGACCAGGCAGTACTTCATTACCCAAAGCTTGCCCACAATTTCTTCATTGTGGAGGATGACACTAAACTCTGAAAACCTTTCATGCCTTAGGAAGACAGTTCTTTCACCTGAAAAGAGAACATAGAGACTTTTACCTGAACTTGGAGTGACAAGAAGTTTATATCCAGCAAATTGCCCTCTGGGGGCTTTCCAAGAGATCTGTACACTGTCAGGACTCACTACATTATATCTTAATCTTGTTGGTGGGGACACTGCAAGTTCGGAAAGAAAACAACATTTTAAATTCAAATAAAGACTAACCAATTTTAAACAAACAAAAATAAACACATACAGGAAGACAACACAAAATTTTAATGGTAAAGGATGCTAGTTATTTAAAATGTCACATACATCAGTTTATTAGTTTGTAAAATGACATCCCCAGGTGCACTACTTCCCTCAGACAGACCTTTCATTTATCTCTTTACAAAACAAACTAAACAACCTGAAAGCACAGGACAGAAAGACAAACAATGTTAGATGTTAAGACACTAGTTTAGCAGGCAAAGCTGGTAACAAAAATGCTCTTTGTTAATATATGGGAATTAAAATTGCTCTCTCGCTTACACTGACAATATGCATGACCTACACTTCTTTACCTCTCATTACTGTGGGCATTTCCCCATATTTAATGTCACCCAGGGCCAAATTTTCAAATCCTTGTGAGGAGAGAATAACCAAGAGAAAAGACAGGCATGCACAAGGCAAAGGGAGCATCAGCTGCCCAATTTGCAAACCTGGCTAAAGCAGCACAAAGCTTTGCAGCTGCAAACACTGCTTCAGTCTCATCAAGACTAGCAGGCATGCACAGGCCAGTCAAGACTTAGGGGCAATTCGGATGGTAAGTAAAATTTGGCTTCTATTTATATTGTGCCATCACCTAGGTTTCAAACTGAAGCAGCAGGTGAAATGAATAAAAGCATGAAATGATTGAAAAAGAGGCAATATATCAGTGAAGCAACCCACACAAGAACAAATGGAAAAACTGCCCCATGTTGTCACCATATTATCAGCAACTTTGTGTCTCTGCACATAAACTAGTTTTTCACAGTTTTGCATCCCACTGCTCAGTCAAACTCCACTGATGCTGGGCCGCACTCTACAAAACCTTTCCACTCTGCTTTGGGGAAGCACATCCCATCTTCACTAAAGAACTGCAGCAGAGCACCTGGCAGTGCAGCCTGGGGTATCCAAGGCTGTCAACAAGGGGGAATCTTCATACATTCGAATTGGCTCAAAGAGAACAAACTGATCTACAGGGAAAGGCAGCCAGGGAAGCTACTCAGAGGCTGAATGACAGAAGGACTAGAAAACCTTTAACATCTCCAACCTTACTCCTCCTCTTCCCACTGTCTCCACAGCCCCCTGAATGATCTCCTTCATTTTCCAAACACTTGGCACCTTTTCCACTACATCTTAAGGTTTCTGTTAGTAAGTCTAGGAAATCAGGGAAATAAATCTGAAGCAGGCAAGTGGCAGTTTCTTTTCCCTGGGGCTAAGATTGCTCTTAATTGACTAGGCCCATGCCCACAGTCTGTTGGCCCTTTAGATATAATAAACCAACAGTCTCATGATATTTCTGAGATTTAGGGATTACAGCACATGGAGTATCTGAGTCAACAGGCAGAATGTGCTGGCCAACAATTTCTGGCCTCTCCATTTGACCTGCTACAGCCAATGCAGCTCTGGCACCAGCAGCAGCCAAAGACCTGTCCTGAACCAGTAACGTTTTCCTACGTGCTACTTTTTCCAGCAGTCTGGGGGAAGAAAGAAGGAAAAAGGCAGGCTGTAGTTTTTTGAGATTTGGGGGTGCATGTTTTCTCATGTCATCTACTATTAGATACATTTTGGATCTTAGAAGTAAGAATCTGGATGTTTAACACAAGAGATATATTCCCTTGCATCCAGCCTCTCATTCCTAAGTGTCAATTTTGTCAGACGAAGGGCAGGTTCTGCAGTTCTCTTCCTTGAGGGACTTAACACCAGAACACAGAAAAGAGAGTACATAAGTACCAAGAACAGCTTATCAACACCTATGCATTCTCAAAGACCTCGGAGAACAAGCTCAAGAAGAGAGGCAAGGGGACAGAAACAGCAGGCAGCACATGAACTCCACACAATCAAAACTGTTCTGATTTGCAGCACTGGGCTCACATCCAACCCATGCATTTCCTTAATTGCTGGGCACAATCTTGTCAGACCTCATCTTCAGTCTGCCTGTCACCTCCCTGAAGTTTAGAAAGAAAGAGGCTGCGAGCAAGATCGTGTGCAGGAATCGCTGCAAATACAACATCAATTCTTTGAAAATTTGGCCCTCATACTGCAAAATGTTTTGCTAGGCAGGTTTCTGCAAGAACATTCAGCATGCTATAATTGTAAAAACATGACAGAGACTATGGCAAAAAGTTTTTAAAGCCAAGTAGACTGTAATCATGGATTACAGCTTTTAATGCATTCTCAAGATTCATTGTGTCTTTGAGTTACACATAAATCACAATAAATTGAGGCTGAATGAACAGGAGTGACAATCATACCTAGAAGTTTGCAAAAATACAATTCCTTTTATTATTTTGCCTAAGGAATAGAAAATAAATTTTTAAATAATGGCTGCATGCAAGTGTGAAAATGCTGCAGATTTTACTGGGATTAAGAGGTAAATTTGTATGGGGATTAAGAAGCAGAGCAGAGAGCAACAAAGTAACATCAAGGATTGACAAAAAAAACCCCAATCATTTCTTAGAATTTCAGAGTTCACTTTCTCTGCCATCATCTTCTTTTCCCACCATTTCTTTCAACTTGACAGTTTATGAAAGCACCTTCTAACAAAGAAGCATAGTTCTGGCCTAACTGCTATTAGCCATCACCAAAACAGGTAAATATATGAGCACCTAAAAAACAATCACAGACCTTACAAGCAAAGAAGGACACAATCACCAGAAGTTTTTTTGTATACTACAGAGTTACAATGTGAAAGACTAGAAAAGTTGTGCCAGAATAGTCTTTACATAACTGGTCAATTTTCACTGAGTTCTTTTTGTATCAAAGGCAGCAGTGCAGCAGAAGGGACATTCCCACAAAGCAATAAACCATAAGAAAGAAAATAATTATTCACTAGGCAGATAATCAACTGTGTCTTAGTTGTGCAAAGACTAATGTTCTGGCATAGAAAAGTACATATAGCTAAGGAAGTTAAAAATCTAGCACTCAAACAGACAACAAAATATTGATGGGAATTACTACACATTCACCAACCTGAAGAGGATATCTTTATTTCTTTGGACCTTTATTGTCTGTGGAACAAAATCTCACTTCTTGCAGAAAGGGAAAAAAAATCAATCCAAGCTGAGTCAGTTAACTGATAAAAATCAGTAGCTAGATCTCGTTAAGTGGTTTTACAGGAATGCAAAAGAGAATGGCTGTCAGCAACATTAGAGCAGTCACCCATAAGAAAACTGACAAGTTCAAGGCTTTGGTTTATGCCACCAGGTAAATTAGCGCTCCAAACACACAACTCTAACCGACAACTGTTTTCAACTCTTACTGGAAAGGAAAAATACAATAAATTGCTTATTGACAATTTCCCAAGACATCCAATAGTCTTTTGGATACTAACTAAATATTGTGGCTTTCAATTTACTGTTGTCATAAGAATTGATAAGTTAATATGCACTTCAATTACTTAGCAATTACAGTACTAACACATGAAAATTATTGCTACACAAAGAAAAGTTTCCATCTTTAAATACAGAAAAACTCACAAAGCAAGTTACTTTATGGGTAAATGAAAAATTCTCAACTGTTTTTCTTGCCCAGCACTATTTTCATGTACTATATAAGAACATAAGTAGACAAAAGATGTTATTTATACATTATATTGAATGGGGAAGAAATAGCAGTGCTGAAAAAATAATTGTTGTTGGGTCAAAACCAAACAGCGCTGTGTGGTTTATAAGGCAGTGAGATGGAACCACATAGCTCCTCTGAAGGGATAATTTGTAGCTTCAGGCATGTTGGCTTCAGTCTCACAAACATTCTCCTTTCCAAGAAGTCACATTACACACATTTACCTGAGCATCTTTGCCAAAGGAAGGAAACACAAGCTGGAACTAATGCCAGCTCTTCCTACACCTTGGCAGCGTGTACAGTCGATTAAAACAAACAGTATTGAATTGTAAATAGTTAGCCAGCTGCATGAAGAGCTTACTTCAAGAGGTGGCAACCTTAAGAAAAGAAAGAACTTGAGAAACATCTTATTGCTTTTAGTATAGCAAGAGATTTTTTTTTTCTGTGAACATGGAATAGAGACTTCATATCACCTAATTTAATAGAATAACAGTAATGCTGGGCTAAGGCAATGGTCCACTTAGCTTAATATCACACTGCTGACAGCATTCCATAGCTGATGCTTGCTGAAAGAGTCTAAGAACAAGGGAAGTATTGTTCTTTATTCATCAAGTACACCAACTCTAGCTTCTGCTAGTGTGATTACTGTGGAAAAAAACCCTCTCTGACCTTCATTTCATTGTATTGGTATTAAAGGGAGAACACTCTCCAACTATAACTGATGGAATCAAAGTTTTAAAAAAGAGGAGAAAAATATAGTTTTCCAAGATCAAGGAATAGTGCAAAACTTTCTGCAGATGGATCTCAATCCCCAGATCTGTTTTGCAAATCTTAACCATATGTATTAGGACTGAAATACAGAGAAAAGACTAACCATATGCTTTGCTTTATTGGCTCATTAAGTCACAAACATCCTGAACCTCATTTCTGACCAGAATGATGCACTGAACATTGGGAACATACATTTCTTGATTCACCTCACATCACCAACATCAAATATTACAGCTTACACGTGTCCCTAAGTTCTGGGAGAGGTTTGTAAAATGCTCACAGAATTCCAAACATCCAAGATGGTATGCTTCCCCAGCACTCGAGTGCCACGCAGACTGGACAACACTGCTACTTGCATTATCAGGATTTTGAAAGCCTCACGTTGTCAACAGTTTCCAAATGTGCTCATGAATAATACATTATACAAAACGCTTTAAAAGACCCCAGGATCCAATTCTGCTCCCAGTTATGCCCATGCAATCTCGTATCAAAGGGATTACATAACTCTAAAGTTGAGAAAAATGCCTTTCTTTAGAAATCATAAAAACTCATTGGTATTCTTCCTCCCGCCTTCCCCAAGCAAAAGCATAAATTTTCTCTAGCAGTCAAGCCACTGTCAATACAATCCAACAAGTATGTAAGCCTAACAATCCCAGCAGTATCCTTTAATATTCACAAAGGAGATTTTCATTTTAAAAGCTGCAGAAGTAGTCTGTGACCTTTAACAGATCTGTGCAATATGGAATGATATAAGCAGTACAACAGCTACTGTTCCAAAAGAGAAAAAACATATATATTCCATACAAGCTTCACATCATATCTGATCCTTCAAACTTACTTGATTAAGTAGAGGACAATAAGAGCAATTTCTGATAAGTACTTCCATGTAAATAGGAATAAAAACATGTTGTGTATAACCATTTTGAGACACACGAATTTGCACAAATGTTCATGCTATTTGAGATACTGGGGTCAAAGAGCACACATGAAGATGTAATTCTACTCCCACCTGCTCCTCAAGCTCAGCAGCAAAATTCCTGCCTCATTTCAGTATTACTGGATTCACATCCTACTAAGGAGGAAGTAACACTTGCATTTGGAATAAAAAGTCTATTTCTGCACATCAGAGTGAAAAACTCCATCTTCTTATTTATAACTTACCTTGACCCTGGACATCACTGATGAAAAAAGCTGTGACAGCTAGAAAAGCCAAGGGAAAACAGCTCTGTATCTTGTATCGACACAGCATCTTCTTCCCCTCAATGCACACAGTATCAGCAGGTCTGAAAACACATGGAACAAAAAGACTTACTAAATAGGCAAAGAGAAGGCACCCACTTTAATGAAAACTGCGGTGAAAATCTGGATTTGATCAAAACAAACAAACAAAAAACCAACCACGCAAGCAAACAAAACAAACAAAAAACAAGGAATTTACCACAGACATGAGTGGAGACAAATTTTCCTGGCAGCAGTTTTATGACCAAAGCACATTTTACCTGAAAGGGACAAAGAACCCCACTTGGGCTACTCAACAGTTTTGAAAACTTGGCCCACATAAAAAGGAACTGTATATTCTTTGCTAATCATACACAAGCATTGGAAATAGAGTAAGCTATAGATAATAACAAAGTACATGTATTTCTATATAATCCAGTTTTGTAAGAACCTTATCAAGATATCTGCGGCAAAGAACTCTGAAGCTTTTTCAAAAAGGCAGAACTTTGTTCTGGAGGAACTCACATCCTCTTCCTGTTGTCCATTTTCCTTTTCCTACTTTATTCAGCTTACCCTGTGCTCTCTGTTGTACTGTCTGCACCCACAGCAGATAATATCACGGTCAAAACCATTTACACTAATTTAACCAGTTAGGAGAAATCAACACTTTAGAATGCAGCAGTATATCAACACTAAAAGTAGTCCTAGGTGAACTAGCTGGGTTACAGGTAACAATTCTAGTTCCAAAGAGCAAGTTTCAGAATGAATAATTTACCTGACCACAAGAGTTAGCTTAAAAACAGTACCAATCTCAAGATACATCACACATGCCTAGCACCGTACTTGTAAAGATTTCTCTTTCACTCAACTTTACTGCATTAGTTTTAGTCAATTTTCTGGGCCAAGAAGATTATTTTTTGCTGTCCTTGCCTGTTAAAATTCTACAGGAGAAACAAATTAAGACGACTAATAGATTTCTTGTGATCAGCAAAGAGGGTTTGAAGGTTTACTTGGGTAAATTTTGGTTTATGTATTTTTGCTTTGCAGGTTTCTCACATTTACCTCCTCTGTCATTTTCTCTAATATTCCTGACATACCATCACTGTATTTGCCTTCCATGTTTTCCTTGTCTTGAAGGCACATAGCAAGTGGTTCATCCACTACCTAATATGAAAAGCAGACTGAAGTACCTCAAGCATTATTAAACAGAAGAGGATAAGACCTACATCCCTTTCTCTCTCAGAGTATTTGCGACCTGCTACAGTTGTCCCAGGACTCGGTAAGTCTACTGTCACAAATACCAGTCATGAATGCTTGATATAATTCCTAGAAATATATAGGGGGATTATACATTGTAAATTCCATCTCCACAGGAGGTTATAAAGTTTAACCAAATTATTAACAAATTTCACATTATTTAAACATATATTTTGAATCCATCTCTCATAGTATAAATCTCCCAAGACAGACGAAAATACCTAGATCCCAAATCAAAGATGTGCACCAGGTACTTATATATTGCTATGCAGAGTTCTTAGACCCATCCTCCAGATAGAATTCAGAAACCTGTGGAAAGTTTACGGGTTTCCTACTACATAATCAAAGTGCCAAACATTCAAGGACGACAGTCAGCAAACAGCTGCCTAGTGACAGATAATTGGAAGAGCCGAAACTCTCAAAACAGGCTGAAATCTATCTCTTGTGTATCTCATGTTGGGTACTGATGCTTCCCTCCTCACTCAGGAACACAATCTGGATCAACTAACTACAGACTCTTCAAACAACAGCAAACAACTCATTCTTCCCGGCAGTTACCACTGATGATGTGTGGACTGCCTCCCATAATGACCCAGACATTAAAATATTCACTCACAGTGGTGGCTGAATTCCCCATCTGCTACATTTGAGACAAACCCTCCTCCAAAGCAAGAGCTATAAATACTAACTGACTGGTAATCTTGTGTTAGAAATATTCTCTACTACTGCTTTTAGAGAAAAGCCAGAGAAATTAGATTTATTGGAATAGACATAACTGGTGCCGGATCAACCACACACAAGTTCACTTCTGCAATGACCCGCACGTCAGGGTTCACTTAACCAGAAAAGGAAGCCCCCGTCTGCAGCCACCTTGTGGCTAACATTGTGTGGGACTGAAAACAAATATCCTATTCCTTCTGCTCTTTATATATTTCACCTTTTATTAAGTATGTGGTATTAGAGTTATCTGCCAGACTAGCGCTAGGAGCAGACACCAAGCAAGCCAAGAACCATGCCAAGGTGCCTGAGTCCAGCCCCGATTCCCGGAGCATCTCTCCCAGCAGGGCTCCAGGACTCCTGGCATGGACCGGGCGACAAGGCACCTTCTCCTGAGGGAAGGACGCACCCTCGAGAGCTCCCAGCGGGACAAACGCGGCACACACCTCCGTGCTCCGCACTGCCCCGCGCACCCAGCCCAGGGGAGGAGGCTGAGCCGCCTCCGCGTAGCCCCCGGCACGGCAGGTCAGTCGGGGTTCTTCCCCTGCCTCGGTGTCTCGTTGCGGAGTGGCGCGGCCGCGCTGCCCGGGAACACGCTCACGTTCGACGTCCCGCAGGGCAAAGCCGGAGCGCGATCCGCCCCGGCCCCGCAGAGTGAGGCGGTGGAGAGGACCGGGACCGCGCTCTCCCGCTCGCCTCTCCACAGCCCCGCAGCGCCAGGGGACCCAGCCCCAGCCTGGCCAGGGGATCGCGGCTCACAGGCTGCGCTTCTGACCCCCGACTCCTCTTCGGGGCTCCCCACCACCAGCACCCACCCGTGTGAAACCGAGTGCCCCCCGCCCCGGGTTAAGGGAGGGACAGCGGGGAGCTCGGTGTCTCCGCCGAGCTGAGGCGGCGAATGGATCCAGTGAGAGCCAGGGGCTGCCGGCAGGGAGCGGGGATGGATTCGCCAGCCCGGGAAACTCCGCGAAGAAAGCGCCGTGCGAGGCCGGGGCGGAGCGACTGCCCCGACACAGCGCGGCTCGGAGCGAGGAAGGGAGGGAGGGAGGAGCACCCGCGGCAGGACCCGGGCAGCACCCGCCGCACCAAATGTGAGACTGATTGGGTTTCAGTTACTACCGGCTATCAAAATAAGGCCTTTTCAGAGGCTTTTCTAAAGGGGTTTCCCCGTCCTAGCCTAAGCTCGCCACTCCTCCATTTCCTCCTCCCTCGCCCCACTCTCCCTCCGGGACTTCGGTCCTGCCTCCACAGAGGTGGCCGGGCAGGTTGATGGGAAGCGCTCCGGTCCTGCCTCGACCCACCACCCGCCTCGCCCCTGCCCTCGAGGGGGACGAAGCGCAGCGCACACCGACCTGTGCGGGCATCAGCCGGGGAGCGGCCGGCGGGGAGCGGCCGCTCCTTTTCACGCGAGGCTGCGGCTGCTGAGCCGGCTGCGGGAGAGCCGCTTCCCTCCCCGCTGGCCGCTCCGCATCTGATAAGGCGAAAGGGTAGAGAAAGGAGGCGGGCAATTATAGAGCAGAAGGTGGAAAGAAGCGGGGGGGGAGGGAAGAGGCATAAACGATGCCTGAGATCCCACCCTCCGCCCCCGAGCCCGACCCCCGCGGCAGAGGCGCGGCCAGGTGCGCGGGAGGCAGAGGCAGCGTTCCACGGGCAGGTGCTGGGCTTCCCAGTATCCTCGGTCGTCTGGGTTTGCTATCGGTTAACTCATTTTCCTCTCTCCAAAGTTCCTTATTCATTTCGTTTATAAATTATTTAGAAGCTGCCTACTCCGAAGTACGGCTTGGAATGCAAGTGTTCCCCGTGCCAGCTATTGAGATGTGTGGATTAGTGACTCATTGGGGAAATATTTATATAAAAGTGTTCCAACACTTTTCTGGCTTAGTATAAACCTTGATTAAAAGTGTTGTAGTACATACCTACATTTTTTTGTATATGGATAGACACTGCAATGGTATATGGAATTGCAGAATCTGTATTCTATATTTCCATAGAAATACGAGTTGCCCTGCGATATATCCTACTGAATTTACAATTAAGGCTACTATTCACAGAGTCTGTAAGTCCTGAGAATTTAAGAGGTGAATGAAAATATTCATTACAACATGCCTGGTCATCTGTATAAAATTACAAATGAAATCACTGAAGAAGTTAAGAATCAGTCATAGGTAATACAGAGATGTGCATACTTTCTTAATGTAAGTAGGAACTCCTTCTAGGGAAGGAGAAGGCACTGAGTCACAGGGAGATGACTAAGTGTAAAGCAGGACCTTCTGTTGCTGAGTAGGATTCCCAGTCCTGCAAATTCTTGCCCAAATTCATAGTGCATGGATGTCTTTCCAGTTAAACTGCAGAAGTGTTTGAGCTTTAAAGAAACTCTTTAAGTCCAGTTGTTTTCTATAGCAAAGGTTCAAAAACATTCCTAGATCTAAAAAGCATCTACCAGATTCCTAGATCTTGTCACCTGCAGTTATTCTACTGCACATACCAGTCAAGAAGAGTAGCTTGCAAGATAACAATTCCTCTGAAGCAAAAAGATTTTCAGGTCATTGATGTTAAATATGATACAGTTTGTTCCTCTTTCATTCCCTAATTTATGTATTTAGGTAAACAGTAGTACCCAGAAGAACAAGAAACTGCTCATAGAATCAAAGAATTATAGAATATGCTGAGTTGGAAGGGGCCCATCAGGATCATCAAGTCTATTTCCTGGCCCTGTGCAGGACTCCTTAAGACTCACACCATGTGCCCAAGAGTGTTGTCTAAACGCTTCTTGAACTCTATCAGACTTGGTGCTGTGCTGACTTTCTTGGGGAGCCTATTCCAGTGTCCAGCCACCCTCCAGGTAAAAAACCTTTTCCTGATATCCAACTTAAACCTCTCCTGACTCAAGTCCAGGCCATTCCCTTGGGTCTTGTCTCTGGTCATGAGAGTGAAAACATCACTTCTTGACCCTCCACTTACCCTCACAAGGAAGTGGTAACTGCAATGAGATCTCCCCACAGTCTCCTTTTCTCCAGACAGAACAAACCAAGTGACCTCAGCTGCTCCTCATATGGCTTCCCCTCCAGACCCTTCACCATCCTCATGGCTCTCCTTTATTACACTGTCTAGTAGCTTAATATCTTTTTTATGTTTTGGCGACCAAAACTGCCCCCAGCACTCGAGGTGAGGCCGCCCCAGAGCAGAGCAGAGCAGGACAATCCCCTGCCTTGCCTGGCTGGCAGTGCTGGGCCTGATGCCCCCCAGGACAGGGTTGGCACTCCTGGCTGCCAGGGCACTGTTGGCTCATGTTCATATTTCCATCGACCAGGACCCCCAGGTCCCTTTCTATGGAACTGCTCTCCAGCCTCTCATTCCCCAGTCTATACACAGCCAGGGCTGCCCCATCCCAGGTGCAGAATCTGGCATTTGCCCTTGTTAAACTTCACAGTTGGTGACTGCCCGACTGTTGAGGTCTCTCTACAGGGCCTCTCTGCCCTCGAGGAAGTTGACAGCTCCTCCCAATTCAGTGTCTTCAGCAAACTTACTTAGTATTCCCTCGAGTCCTGCATCTTTAATGCAGATGTTGAAGAGAACTGGGTCAAGGATGGAACCCCATGGAACCCTACCAGTGACAGGTCACCAGTCTGATGTCATCCCATTCACCAGAACTCTTTCTGCCTGACTTGTGAGCCATTAGCTTACCTATCACATAACTCAGTTATCCAGCTGTGTCCTGGACAATCCAGAAGGATTCTGTGAGAGACAGTATCAAAGCTTTGATGAAGTCCAAAAAAGATTACATTTAGTGACTTCCCTTGATGGATCAGTCTATTTGCAGTGCCCCTGAAGATTCAGAAAATGTAGAGAGGTAAATCAACCCAATCCACGATTCATGATTTCTTGCTTGCTCACATATTTCAGGGTAGGACAAGGAAGAGCCTGACAAGGGGAGAGTCTGGCTCCCTCTCTTTCTCTTTTTTTTTCTTTTTTTTTCCTCCTCCCAGACTTTTTTTCCATCCTCCCAAAGCCCATGAGCACCATCCTGTGGCTGCAGCTAGTTGGAGTATTGTGATTCAAACAAGAAAGGTCTTGAGGATCCCACTGATGGGTAAATAGATTCTGTAACTCTTTGTGGTCTTCATATGTCTTTATACTTCAATTTTTATTTGTCTGTTTGCATCGGAATTGAAATTAATATTTTAATATTATGCAAAGTGTGTGCTTTCAAGCGTGACTTGGTTGATTTTATTATTACAATTTTATTTTCCTCATTTATAATTCTATTTTAACATCATTTGACCACTTTTAGAGCTAATGATGCTTATTACCTTTGAGTTTACTCAGCTTTTTCTGGAAGGCACAATAGATCTCTTCGCATTATTCCAAGGAAGAGCTATTGTTCACAAGTTCAAGGTAAAAATTAAAAGGTAAGGTTCCTTGAAAGAGTTTGTATAATGTGCACATCTGGGAATAGAGTAAGAGCACAATATGCTTAATGTTAATATACAAATGATTTACCAGTTTTCCTTCTTGTCTTCCATTAAAAGCAAGCAAACAAACAAATGAAAAAACCTTTGAATTTTGAGAATGAATTTACTGATTGTGAATTGCCCCATAAATTTACTTTCCAATGTTTTGAATTGGCCAAGCCTTGGTGATTTCAACAGAACAACTATTTAAAGCCACCACATTTTAAAAGTATTCACATCAGCAAGATATGGACCATCTTTTGCTTGGCTAGTGTAGATTCCACAATATTTCTATAAATAGGATTACATGGCAATGATGTTGGAAATACAGCTGGAAACAATTCCATTAATCCATCGCAAGAACAGAATTAGTGCAGGCTCACGACCTCAGAGTGAGCTGGCTGAATATCTCATGGTATGATTAAACCAAGCAAGGGATCACCAGCAGCTGTACTTGTGCAAATTGAACAGAAACCAAAATAATGGATGTTTTTGGTCATTGTGGGGCAGAATTGCACTGTAATTATCAATCCTTATCTTTTTTTCCCCATGGCTCCTGTTTTTTATAATATACTTTGAATATTTCTCTTTTTTCATATACTAATGAATGCAATATATGTAATTTTTCACAAGATTTTAGAAATGAGAATATCAAGTTTGGGGGATATTTTCAAATGGCAAATAATCAAAAACTAATCAGGTGTTGTATGCTTTTATTAAAATTATTCTTGTATTCTTTTACTAAAATGATGTTTTTTGAAAGCTAACTAACATTTTTAACTCCTAAACTAAAATATGGTTTCCTTTCCTTTCCTTACAAAGAAACGTACAATTTTAAATGCCCTTTCTCCTCCAGCATCAAAAAGTTCCTGTCACATTAAAAGATCTTGACTATGACACATCTATTTAAATTACTCAAGCTAGTCCCTAGGCGTAAAAACAATTCATACTTTTTTCTTTTTTTTGCTATTAAAAGAACTCCACAACACAGAGATAATACTTGAGGTGAAGTATAACCGACTTTTGCTTTACATTTTGTTAAATATAATGGAACATACAATACTCTTTGAAAAGTGGTTTGGCAAGATCAGTCTGTCAACACTTGCAGTAATTACACGATCTATGAAGTAAGTCATGCACTGAGAGAGTAGAGAAGGAAGGACTTAGGACTGTATTCTGCCCAAATTAAAACAGAGAAAAAATATTTTAATTGTGGTGCACCTTCTCTAACATATTAGCCATGCATGCTTACTTTTTAATTCTTCTCTTCATTAGTTAGACAATTAGTTAAGACAAATGTTTTGTGATATGACTATACAGTGAAACGACTTTTGAAAAGGGTAGCTATCTTTTGTGAAGTATTTTTTTCTAGTGGCTTTCTTTGTACTACAACTGTTTCTCCAATATCAACTCCACAAATGTGGCTTTTTACATCTGTTTTTAGGCAGGAACTGTCAAAGTAGTCCAGCTTTGCTTCTTTATTTGTTGACATGTCTGGTGAGTAATTTTCATTTCCTTGATACTTTTTTCCTTGATACTTTCAGTGCTGTCAGCACTTTAGTGAGCTGCTAGGTCTATTCATCTGAAGCTTATTACACATAATGAGGTAAGTGAAAGGGATGCAGAAGAAACCAGATTGATGCCATGGCCATCAAAGTGTAAAAGTTCATGTTTAGATTTGGTCCTGCTCCTCCAAACATGCAGAAAAGAGAGCAAAATCGAGCAAAAGGGGGAATTTTTCCATTTCTATAGGGAAGATAATGGCAAGAATGACAAGGTTAGCATTTCATAAAGTTGGGTTTTCATTCTGCAGTCAAATTAGATCTCTTTATATTTCAGAGGTGAGGTTATCTACCGTGTGTTTACACTTCCACATCTCAGCTAGTTTTGAGCCTTTCTCTGGCCAGGTGTGAGGAATAAATATAGCTGTAGGAGCCTGGCAACCTGGTCAGGAGCTACTTTCATCCTTCTGAGGCTCTGAGAAGTGCAGCTTGTCAGATTCATTTAGGGAGGGATCTCAGCCACTTATTAAAGTGGCAGCAAGGAGGCTGAGTTCAACTTGCTGAGATCCTGAAGGTGCAAATGCCTGCACCCACAGCCTCCTCATAACTGCAGTGAAAGGGCAGAGCATCAGAGAAGTGATGTTTTCCTCTCTGACATGCTTATAGGGCAGGAGCCCATCTTACCTCACTGGACAGGCTGTGTGAACACTTCTGTGCTCTTTCTCCCTCAGACTATGACAAGAAGGAGGGTTTTCCTCATCTGTTGCTGGCCATGTTCTGGACTCAGCAGCATAATACAGGATCACAGAGTCTTTGGAAGGCACCTGTGGAGAACATCAAGTCCAACTCTACCCTGTTACATGAGGGTCACTTAGAGTGGACTCCCAGGGCCATGCCAAGTTGAGTTATAAGTATCTCCAGAAATGGAGACTCCACATCCTCCCTGGGCGACCTACTCCAGTGTTTGATCACCTTCACAATGAAGAGAAAAAACTTGCCACAACACAAATGTTTTCTCGTGTTCGGATGGAATCGGCTTAGTGCCCGCCACTCTAGGGCCTTTTCTGCAAGGTCAGTCAGCCACCTGTGTGTACTGGTGTCTGAGGTCATTCCTCCTGAAGGGCAAGAGCTTGCACATCTTTTTGCTGCTCCGCCTAATATTTGCATTTCTCTAGCTTGGTGAGGGTGCTCTAGATGGTAGCAGAACCATCTTATGGTTCAGTCACTCCTCTCAGCTTTTTTGCAATCTGCGAACTTGTTCAAGGTGCACTTTCCACCATTGACCAGTCCAGTAATGAAGAGTCAAAGTAATATTGGCTCTGGTATCAACCCCTGAGGTACATCTCTGGTGACTGAGCTCCAGCTGGACTTCACACTCCTTATCAGAGCCCCTTGAGCCCAGAAATTCAGCCAGTTTTCAATTCATCTCACTGTCCACTTATCTGGTCCATGCCTCAGCAGTGTGTCTATGAGGAAGTTACGGGAGAAAGCATTACTGAAGTTAAGATAAATACATTGCAGTCATAATGTGAGCACTGCTCCCATGCTACATGCTGAGACTTCATCAACCCTCCCAAGAGAGCACTGCATCTGGTGGGTAGGTCCTGGGACACTGCCAGCATGGAGGAAGGGTGCCCTGAGTGAAGAGGAACAACCGGACTTTGTGAAGTTGGATCTACCAGAAGCTGGAAATGGGTAGGTACAAATACATTAGCCTGGCAAAAGGTTTCACTGGATTAAGCTGGAGTGTGGATTAATTTGCAGCCCATCAATGGTACAACGCAACACGGTGAGGGAAGAAGTCCCCCATATTTTACTGAATAAGCATAAGAGTTACAGATTCTGGCTGTCTGTGCAAGAAATAATTTTCTTTGGAATGAAATCCTGGCTTAAATTTATATTTAAAGCAGTAAGAGCTGGAAGCAAGACTGTGGTGGTCTCTGTAATAAATACCGTAAGTAATAAATGCAAGGGATGTATGGAACAAGAAAGAATTCCTTTCCAAATAACACATATCTTAAGCTACTACCTAAAAGAAACAGAGCTTCTTGTCTTTCTTCTACTGAGATTCTGCACTTAGTTCCTACACTGAATGCCCTTGAACACTGTAATTATGCACCTCTGGTCTGCCTCACTGTACTCTAAGCACTTTCCTAGTACAAGTTTTAAATAAGGAGCAAGATTTATTAAATGTTGTATACATTATTATCTGGTTTTGTATTTTGTAGATTACTGAAAAACTGAATTTTCAGTTTTTCCAATTTGTAATTTTAAGAAAAGCATCTGTTCATTAGACTCTAAAAATAATTATAGTTGTCTCCTAGAATAATATCACATAGCATTTTTTATGCCACTGAATAAACACACAAACCAAACTTGCCTTTAAGACGGTACTTTATATTTCTCAAAATTTTTATTCATTAAACTGTTTAATTTGTACGGTTTTCAACAGCCTGGGTCTTTTTGCTGCTTTTGTTTTAAGGGGTTTGAAGTGGATGATGAGAATCAGATGTGGGTACTTTGTTCCCCTACTCATTTTTAAGCATTACAGCTGGAATTTTCAGGAATAGACTTAGTTTTCCAATATTTATTTAAGCATATGTTAAACATATAAAGTTATCTTTCCATTAATAAAATACTGAATTGACCTTAGCAGAAGCTTTATCAAAGAGAAATGGTCCTATGATTTGCCTTTGCCAAAGAAAAAGGAAAAAAAACAATTTGTGAAGTTTTTTGTAAAAAATCGTAGCCTGTATTTTAGAGAAATGTTATACAAAAATGTGAACAGAGAAAAACCAGGACAAATATTAATATTTTTATTTTCTGAAAACAGCTCAATAAAATCACCCCTACTCAAACACTCACAGAAGAAATTCATTATTCTTTCCATATTTATATTTAACTTTTTATTTATGTTTTGTTTTATTTGCATTTTATTTTTCCATTAAATAATCATACTAAAAATCAGTATACTGGAAATCTCATTTTTTCAGTTATAAGAAGAATTTACAGCAATTTGAAATATTTTTCTTTTTTTAGCTGTGAAGCAAAAACAGAGGGGGGCAGTCTTGGATAAACATCTCTTCTGAGTATTCACAAACCTCTGTCTTTTGTGCTTCTGCAGATCCAAATTCAAGTACTGTGTCTGTTCAAACACAACTCTTTGATCTACATTATAAGAGTCAAGAAACTATCATTGGTGCAGACATGGATTACTCCCCTTCTGTGCAGAAAGGTTCTGCTCAGCCAAACCAACCCACAGAAGCTCCTGGAGGAAAAGCTGCTGCTGTGGGATGGACTGCGCTGCTGCTCAGGCTGACAGCTGAGGTCAGACAGTGGCACCTGCACTGCAAGAGTTCCTGTGCCTGTGCTCTTTGAGCTTTTCCTGAGACTGAGATGGTCCCTCAGTTTACCAAGAATTGCTGTGGTAAAGAGGAGGCTGTTTTGTTTCTGCTCTGCATCTGTTGCAGAATCAGCTCTGTGCTGTGTATGCACCCAGGAAGTGCATACACTTCCCACTGAACATGATTAAGCACCTAAAATACAAAGTCAAAAATAACAGGAAATTACATAGGAGGAAAGCAAGTGTATACTCTAGCCTTAAACAAAGAGCCAGCAGAAACTATGCTTCAAAGTGATCTGATGATTTAAAGAATTATAGGGTATTGTGACAAAGAATGAGAAAGAGGAAAAAAGGAGAGGTAATAGTCTACAACCACAAAAAGCAGATAATATCTCAAAAGCTTTTGGGTTAGCTTTTTTTTTTCCCTTAACTTTCAACACTTAGAAACTGTATTTTATGCTGTTGTAAAAACTTTTTTGAGTATATGGTTCTTGCCCTGAATAACACCTCAATCCATGTTCTCCACAAAAATCGGTAAAAATAGGATATTTGGCAACACTCCATCCATGACTCTATATCATTTTCTAGTATTTGTTTGTTAAACTGTAGTGACTGACTTCTCATCTCAGGCTTCTTGAGCAAGCACCATAATCCTCATATCATCACTTTTTTGCTGTTTCCTTTTCATTATCACTGTTTGGACCCTTTTGTAATCTCTAATTTATTGGTAGCATCTTTCATAAATGATAGTTTAAATGTTCTTGAAATATTGGCGCTGGCCACAGTAATGTCCTTTGTCTTACAGTGCACAGAGAAAAGTTTATCTGTGGCCTGTTTAACACAGTATTTGAGGCCAGACAGGTTACAAAATAATAATAATAATGATGTCTTGTTTCTTACACGTTGTTTCTTACACCATAATCTTCAGAGATAATGGTCGGATAGTAGATGTTCTTCACCATCTTACACAATCAAAATCTCTGTGCTGAGGTTTGCAGTCTTGGAAGAACAGTCAAAACACCTACTTTAGGCCACTGGGCATTTCACAATGTTTTGTTTTGTGGTAATAAAAATAGTAGTTAATCATAAATCTATTATTATTGTTATTGTCCAGCACATGGAAAGGAGTGACTGCTGTTTGACCCATCAGCCAATTTTTCTCTTCAAATAGCAAGGTTTAACCCGACAAATTAGTCTTTAAAATCTGAAAACTCTGAGTGCTCTTGCACTGGGAAGTGAGTGTGTGAGTCCTTGTAGTAACAGACTCTCTGTTCATATTGCTTTTGCATATGCTGGCTTGCTCGAGCTAATATTAGCTGTGTAAGAGACTGAGTACACAGTTAGACAGCAGTTCAACTACATCAAGATGCACCACAATCCTATTTCATATTGATAAATTTTTTCCCAAACCCAGCTGAAGGAATAACTTGCCTTCCTGTCTCCCATGTAGCAGAGGTCACTCTCCAGGGAGGAATCAGATTGTTATTTGATCAATAATAACTTTTGGAGGACTCCCCCTCTTGTCTTCCCTGTGCTCTGTCACTGTTTAGGCTGCCAGCCTGGAAAATCTGGCAAGCTGAAGAGGAGAATGTGGGTTTAGACAATGATACCTCCTCAGTAAAATAATTATGCACTGGACCTAAAATATGCAAATTGTAGGAGTCTACAATAGGGATTTGAATCTGTGCACCGATAAAAGCAGCTTGTTTGGGATTTGACTGTGTTGCATTACAATGCAGAGCAAAACACACTGGAAAGGGAAGAGGGAGGATACAATCAGGTTATTTCAAAGCAAGCTATAAGCACCTTTGAAATTCTGTAATCTTCAGGCTCAGCTCACACCCAGAAGCTCTCCTCAAGCAGCTCTTTACCAGGTGATGCAGAACGATCCCAATAACTGTCCTTTAGCTGCTTCTGTACTGTATCAGAGAAAGGAACAGGCAGTAATGAGGCATTTTGTTACTGACATCTACTGTGAGTGCATAAAGATTTCCCAAAATGATGTTTCTGCCCTTCTCTACAGTCTGAACTTCATTTTCTTTGCATTATATCTGCTAATATTTTTAAAAACTTGGATATTTATTGCCTGCACACTAATGAAAAAAGAAATAACTAGAAAGAAGTGAAGAACAGCTTTGTTTCTCCAGTGTAGTACATTCTTTTGTAAAAAATTCCACCTATGGCCATTTGCCATGTCCAGAAAGTATAATTATAAGACAAGTTCAGATTGCTATGTATATTCTGTTAATATTCCAAACTTTTTGTCATAAAACTTAGAGCATGTAAAGTTTCCTCAGCAGAGGAACATAGTAAGAATGCAGTGCTGTGGCTTGTTTGTGTGTTCACAGGATCAGGTGAGAACTTAGTGTGCCACACTGAAAGTGGCCCATTAAAACAAGGGCCTGAATGACACCAGTGTTTAGTGATGCTGAATCACTACTCTGAATATCAGTGGAACAGGATAATTCTTTACTGGCACAAGGAGCATCTAGTCTCCTTTTCATTGGCCTTTCTTTTTTTAAGATGTTAGTTTAGAGAATCATCATAGTCAAATCTGTGCTTCTCATGTTGAGTAGCATTTATTTTTAAACCAAGACTGCATTTAGTGGTCAAGTCCAGTGCAAATTTAAAAAATCACTTCCTAAATATAAGCAGTCTTATCTTTCTGCTGTTAAAATCAGCCTAGCAGTAAGAAGTCAGACTGTGATTTTTCTTCTAATCTTATAGTCAGGCGGCATTTTTGTACACTTAATGGAATTATTTCTGATTTTCCAGTAGGTAAAAGAAAAACAGAAGGTCACCACAAATATTTATAATCACTATTGTCATTTGCCTAACTGCATTCTTGAAGAACTTTCAATACTATTTGTTAAACTATAATTCATTTTCTTCACTTGCTTAGTGAGTGTGTAAGATTTATAGGGCTTTCAGTGTGTGATTATTGTCAGTAACAAAATCAGAATTATTAATGGAGGAAAAATTAAACATCTGAACTCTTCATAATTCTCCCTCTTTTTGCAAGAATGAAACCCACATTTTACAGCTGTCATAGTTCAAAAGATGTTAACCTGTTTTACTTACAAATTTACTTACAAATTTACTTACAAATTCCCACTTACATTATTGTACTGAAAATACTGGGCGAACCATAGCAATACTCATATTTTGGCTATGAAGTTATTCCTTTGAAAAGTCTGTGGGTTTCCCAGTGCTTGCTTTTAGCGACAGGCAGGAATGTGCCGGACAAATCCTGATCCTCACGGGTAAACACGGCTTTGGCTGCTGAGTGTTTTGTACTCAGCCCAGCTTCTGCAGAGCGCAGACTGTGTTTGTGGCCCGGCCCGGGTAAACACGGCTTTGGCTGCTGAGTGTTTTGTACTCAGCCCAGCTTCTGCAGAGCGCAGACTGTGTTTGTGGCCCGGCCCGGGTAAACACGGCTTTGGCTGCCCGAGGCACGCTCGGCCTCCGCACCCTCCCACACACTGCACCAGAGGCCCTGGGCGCCGGGGCCGGGGCCTGGGCCGGGGCCCGGCCCAGCCCTCAGCAAGCTCAGCCCAGCCAGCAGGGTTGGGGCGCTGGGGCTGCCTGCAGACAGAGCCTCTCGTCAGGACAGCCTGCAAGGAAGAGGAGCTTGCAGAGCAGCTGGAAGACAACTATGGAGCTGGGGAGGTCGTAGGTTGACCGCACATGGTGGGTACCTGGCACACTGGTGATGACAGTCTGTCAAAACTGAAATGCAAAGTTCCATATAACACATTTATGGCTATAGAAGATTCAAAATACATAAAAGAAAATATTTTTCCACAGCCACGGAGCCTGTGGGGTGCAGTCAATATGAGGCACTGCTGTCTGCATTAGGGGGTGTTGCCTTGCTTGCTCACTGAACAGCCGTTCTGCAGGCTGCACACTGGCCCAGGTTTTAAGAGACCGAGTTTCATCTCTGCTCCTCTGCAGGCCTCCTTGATGGGCTTAGATATCCAGGACATGGGTGTTACAGCGTGTACATTGGATCTAGGAGCTCATGTGGTGACACTTGGAGAGTGGTAGATGTGGAAGTGGAGGACTCTGAGGATGTCCTGTAAAACCATGAAGAACATGAACATGATGAAGAGGTAAAAGCCAGCTAGCGATGCAACAGTCACAACATGTTAGGTAACTAGTGGTGAAATCTTCAGTCCTAATACCTTCTAAACACCTGTGTGAGTTAACAGGGGTTTTTAATTGATTTTTTTTTTTATGTCTGCACCAAAGTTCTCTATAAGTTTCACTTCGATTTCCTCACATGTGTTTGGACACTGCCTGTGCCCCCTTCTGCTACAGGGGTGAGCAGAAACTCCCCTTGTAGCAAAGGCTGAGATGTCAAACACTGAGATGTGACTGACTGGTGCAAGGGACATAGCAGAGAGAGAGCCATCACTGAAGTGTAAGGTAGTATATAAATACCTCAAGGCTCCCAGGAGCTACAATACCTGTCATATTGTAAACAGTGCAATAAAACTCGGGATTATGTGGAAACACTCAGCTGTTGCTGCATCTGTTCTCATCTGCTGGATCTGCAGTAGCTGCTACTCCTTCTTATGATCCCATTTCTCTGATGCCTGTAACTCTTTGGGTGAAATTAGTACTTTTCAGGACAACTTAAAAACAGTAACAACCA
The DNA here is from genome assembly GCA_013397155.1 of Irena cyanogastra. Taxonomy (NCBI): domain Eukaryota; kingdom Metazoa; phylum Chordata; class Aves; order Passeriformes; family Irenidae; genus Irena; species Irena cyanogastra. The sequence goes on along the minus strand of VWZV01017164.1, from coordinate 1,242,829 downwards.
AAAGCACAAGTATCTGTAGAAACATGCAGGAAGTAATTACACATGATCATTTATATACACAGATTACAGCTCAGCTGACAAATGGCTCTGGTCCCCTTGACTGGCAATAGACAACTCAGAAGCAAAGGGATCTTTGGATGAGAGGCCACTTTATATCTTGACTAAAAGCATGAAGAAAAGAAAATGAGACACATTTCTTGAGACATTTAATGACAACAGATCATCACAGTCAGTTCTGCATGATACAAGTGTGCAGCAGCTTCTCTGAGAATTGGCTGGATAGTCAGGATGTTCTGTTCCATCAACAGTGCTAATTGAATATACAGCTGGGTAACTGCAAAAAAATTACCAGCAGTGAGACAATTGAATCAGCAGATGTTAAGTGGTGATTATTAGAGATGTCATTCAGTTGTTCACACATAGGTGTCTAATGCATTTTAAGTATCCTATAATATTTAAGATGTCCTCTGGGACTTAATCTCTAGATGTGATTTTGAGGGGTCACAGACTTCCCTGAAGCTGCTCTCTGCTACAGAAGAATATCCTAAATACCCTAAAGGCATCTTCAATGGCACTTGACATTTATGTGTACGCAACAGAACCAAGCCCCTCGTTTCTCAGCTCCGATTCCAATTAGGTAAGTAGAAGTAGATGCCACCACCCTGCTGTGATGTTTTTTCAGACTATCTGCAGTGCTGGGAAAAGAGCACTGCATTAACCTGTGTTTCAAAGGTCATCTTTGCAATCACAAGCCCATTGTTAGGAGTTAATCATGATAACTATTGGAAAAGGGTATCATCAAAGAGCCTTTAAAATGTGGACAATTTGATCCTAATCATGAAGTTTTTATTCCTGTATTACATGACTTCCTGGAGCTCTGCACATTAAGACAGCATTGTCCGTTTTCTGAGAAAGAAGCAGTAATCAGCAAGAGTTAAGGTAAATGTTTTTTGTGCCTTCATCTTCCAAATTAAAATTTCTGAACCAGAAGAGATTTTTTTCTTTCTCTAACTATAGTAGATAAGGTCCAGGGGATTTATATTTAAATTAAATGCTGAATACTATAAGGAATGTGAATCAATAACCCCCAGAAAATAATTTCTTAGGAGAATGAACAATGATACAATCATGTATAGTGGGAAATGAAACAAAAATGTAACACACAATCACACATATTTTATCACAAAAATCAAACATTAAGAGGGTAACTCAGCACTCTTTTGTAAATGCATCTTTTAAACTTTTAATAGACTATTTGCCTGATGGAGTGTAATAGAAAATGAAATATTGAATATTTTAATATTCAATAGGATCTTGTTTATTCTGGCAAAACAAACGAAACACACTTCCCAGCTGCAGTAACAAACAAAGGGTGCATAACATTATCTTCAGAAAGCAGTTGAGCTGAAAATGCTTATAAAACAAAATAGACATTGGGAAAATGTAACATTAAGATCTTAAATACTTTCATGTTTCTTCCTTTCCAAGTTAAGCCATAAAAGTTAGTATATCTGATCTACAATTTTTAAATGAGTTTTAAGAAAATCATGTCATGGTTCTAGAAATATTTTGCAGGCAAAGCAAGGCTGTTAGGGCACTTTGAGAAATTAAATGGGCTCCTGATCCTGCAAATTACTAAGCACTTCTGAGTGCAATCGCTTAATATTTCCCAGGCTTTACTCAACATCATGCTTAATTAAACTTCTGCTAATAAACCTGGAGCACTCACTTCAGCCCCATTGCTGGACTCCATTGACAAAACAGTTGTTCAGTCAAGCCTGCATGTGTATTTATTTTTAGTTGATACATGCAGTGTTTGCATTCTACTTTATAAATAGAAGATATGAAAAAAAGTTTAAATTACCTCATAATGTAAATTAAACTTATTTTGTTAAAGGATATATTTTGTTTGGGTAGTTTGTTATATTTGAAAGGGAGATATTTCCCAAACAAACGTATCTTTACTATATTTTTATGTACTGCATTTTAGGATTGAATGTTCCTAAATTTAAAAGCATCAATTACAACTTTGTTCTTATTGAAAAGGCAGGGTTAAGAACATAAATTGTAAATTTAGCCATAAAAGTACAACACTTTTTCTCTCTGTGATGTTGTTAAGAAACTTACTAGAACATTATGGGACATTATGGGACTGTCTCATCCCTGGCAGTGCTCAAGGCTGGGTTTGATGGGGGTCTGAGCAACCTGGTCTAGTGGAAGGTGTCCCTGCCTTGGCAGGGGAATGGAACTAGATGATCTTTAAGGTCCCTTCCAATCTAAACCATTCTATCATTCTATGAAGCAGCCTTTTCACACTACATCCCTTCACTATACCTGTCTGATAGATTCTCCTCTGTCATCTGCATTCATTTTGCTTATACTTTAAAATCATCAACAAGATTTTTCAAACAAGCTAACTTGTCTTCATTTTTCATCTTTTTTTAGCAATTATTTGAATACACTATGTATTTTCCAGGTATGATCTACTAACAGGCATCATATTGCAGGTTTTGCTCCGGTTTTCATGAAATTTTCATGAAGTTTTCCCAGAGGACGTTTGCCTTGAGAAGGGCAGGTAAGAACAAGTATTCCCTGAGTCAGGCTTGAGTACAAACTGAAAAGTATTTCTGTTCTTCATACGTCCCACTGCAAAGGTGGGAGGGGGGGTGTGGGGCAGGAATGCATCACTTCTTTACCAGATAGGTGGAGAAATTAATTGTTTTTCTGTTTAATAAGAGAAACTCTAAAACCTGAAGTGGAAAACAAAATGTAATTACAAAAATCTGCAGTCATTTACAGCTAGCAGTGAAGGTAAGAGTTTATGTGGTTCCAAGCCCAGCTATGGTGGGGAAGATGTGCTCCAGCTGGTATGGGAGGGAGGGAAGTCATGGGTAGCTCATCCAGAGGCCCAAAGGAAACACCACTCTGTGGAGGTCTCCTCTTTTGCCTCCATAACCTAGAAAGTCCATGAAAGCTGCGGCCCATCTGTGGTAAGAATCAAACACAACTTTTTTAAGAGTAGATGTGGTGTAATTTTATATTAAAATGAATTTTATTCCATCATTTATGGTAACTTTTCCTTACTTCGTTCTCTTGCCTTTAGACTTTGTTTATACATGAACTAACATTTAATTGTAAAGCACCATCCAATTCACCTGTTTTCCTGAAATATTATTTACGCTTGCTAAATAAGCACTGCTAATTTATGAAAAGCTAGTGATGGTGATCATGGTAATGAGGCTCTCAAAAACAGACTAATAAAAATACAAAGAAGAAGGACCATCAAGATCTTCCAGAAACAATTTTTGAGCAGGAAGAGTAAAGTAGGACCAATGTAATCTATGCAGCAAAATAAGTAGAATAGGAAAGAAAATTAAATATATCCATAAATCACTGGTAAAGGCAAAACAGTCTGGTGGATGTGGGCTGTCCTTTTTACCAGTGTTCCCCAGCCTGGCCTGCTTGGGTACACGCAGCAGCAGCAGCAGGAGCTGCTGGATGGGAGCATTTCCCTGGAGAGGAGGTGTTCAGCTGCTCTGGCATTATGGAAATGACCATTTGAAGTGGTCAGGATACCACTAGCTGTCTATGTGCTGTAATCTAGGGAGCAGTTTGTAGCTGTCTCTATGTAGAGCACCTTAAAAACAGAAGCAAGAGGTTGCACATAAAAAGAGAGTGTTCCTCTGCAAATCACCTGCAAATTCTGGAAAGAAATTATGATTATTATTTGACAAGGCCATACAAAAGCCAGTAGGAGACTGTTGTACTCTAAGCTCAAGGAGAGTTATAGTGACAGGATGGGAAACCTGTGTCACTATATGGCAGCATCTTTGTAGAAAGGCACTACAACAATTTGTGCTACCGAAAGTACAGGTTCTACTTCAAAGCCCTGCTCTTAAAGCTAAGCATTGCATTTTAAGCGTGTGCTTATAAAACTTGAGTTTCAACAGTACTGTAAATTCATAGCTCCCATGGCCAATATGAGAGTGGATACCTAACTGCAAAACAACAGCCATTTTCATAGAGGACATTCAGTTTGACAGTTATAGCTACTCCCTTTTGAATATCAGAATTTTCCTGAGGAATTGCAAGTACAAAGATTAGGCAGCTATACATGAAACACTGTCTTTATGGTGTAAATTAATTGTATCATTGATTCCTGTGACATCCTTTGACATTCTTAAATTGTCTCTTGCATTAGTGGCTCCTTTTAAAAATTAAGCTATTAATATTTATTTATGTACAAGTTTGTAGAGAAATCTAATGGTTTAAAATCACTCAGCCTTTCTGGAAAAATAATGATATTTTTATCTGCACTGTGAGTATACAAAGGAAATTACTGAATTGGCAGGTACTATTTTTGTTTTTTTAAGTAACATATATAAGTGAAAAATAAAAGCCACATTACTCACCATACAATGACATTTTAAAAGGGTGATCTATGAAAACCTTTAATGACAATTTTATTGTAAAAGGTTAGTAGTTCTCTCACTTTATTGGAAGAGTGGTGTGGTCTAACTGTACTTACGAATGTGACATACACATGCTTTTTCACTTACACAAGCAGTTTAGCTCCAATTACACACTGAGAAGAAAATACTCATAATTGCAACAATTGATTTCTCAGTCTGTCTTGCATAAGACAAACACTTTTGCAAAACATACTGTTTCCGTTTCTCCTGTCCTTAAAATAATGCTTATCAAAAAATTTAGCATTAAAAATTAGTAGTTGATTCCCAGAATGATCTGAAATTATTAGAGCATTACTCTATAATTTGATAAGAAAAAGGAAACCTCCATGCATTATAGCTGTCAGCACAGAAGAAGAAAGGAGTCAATTGCTCCTTCTTCCTAATCCTCAGACTATTCTCATTTGTTTATGTCTATGTAAGTACATCAAGTCAGTACAGAGACTGTCTCTGTTCTGAAGGCCAAGAGGCACCGAATTCAGATCTCGTGTTATTCTCTGAACTGCACTGGGGTGTAGGGATGTGCCCCTGTTTACAGGGTGACCAGGTTCTTCTTTGTTTGCTCTAAAAGGTAAAAAGCCCAGAAGTTTCTCTCCCAAATTTGGGGCAGAGACACCTCACTTTGGGACTTCACCTCAGACCTGAGGCTGGCCGATTGGCTCGAGGCCAGGAAGTCCTGCCTAAGCAATTCACTAGGAAAAAAAGAGAACAAATGCACTGATTGCTTTCATGGAGTGTTTTAGCAGGAGCAAGAACCTCTTGCCCTGGCTCAGGTTTCCTCTGTAAGGGTTTTGTTATTTTTGCCTTTTATTAAACATTTTTCTGTTTCCAACACTGCCTCAGAAGCCATCCTGCTATTTTTATGCCATTTCGAGTAGCTGGGCTATCTCAGGTGAGAAGGGTCCCTTTGAGCTCATAAGACCTGGCTCAAAGAGTACCCCCTTCTCTGGGGCAATTTCCTCAGAGGTGCTAAGGGAACCAGTTGACCATTAAACTAGTAATTCTGGGACAGCATTTGACACATCCCTAGCACTCTAGTCATTAGTGAGAGTATGATCAGAAAATGAAGAAAAAAATTAATAAAAACACTTTGAAAAACAGTCCTACTGCATGACCTTTTCATTCCAAACTTCTTCCTGAATGTAATCTCATAGAAGAAGGTACAGCAGGCCACACCCACTTGTATTTCAGATGCTGCTACGGTACAATGTCTTTTTAATTCTGAAAGTTTTATTTTCAGCTTCTATGCAGACCTAAAATGCAGACAATTAAGTTCTGATACACCTGAAGTGGATTATTGCATCATCGTGTAAATGAAATGCCTTCCATGGGACTAGTTGTGGAACCAGTTGTGTTCAATATCATACACATGGTATTTGATCTTGAAAAATAAAAAGAAAATAATTTATCATGTGGGAAATATAACAGGAAAAAATATGAGAAATATTGCACTGATTTAATGCTCCAATTAGCTTAACTGCTACCTGAATTTAATTAAATATTACATTCCTTGAAGATGTCCATAAATGATTTGCAAATGTACATGTGCAGAGGAATGGCACTAATTTGAGTGATTAAGGCATAAAGATCCATTAGAGGATCTTGCAAGATCTACAGTAACCAAAAATGAGATCACAGAAGAGAGTAAGTCTTAAAAAATGCCTGTCTTTTTCATGAAGCTATTACTACTGATGCCAGGGTTCATTTTTTAATTTCTGGTTTCTTGCTTCATTCTACACTGTAATATTCATGCATCTCTTGAAATGCCTCACTTCCATGAATAATCTTACATTTCCCCTGGCACTTTGCAGGAAGCAAGGTGCTCTGTTATATTTAAAATTCTGTGCCCTCTGAAGTGTGTGAGAGTTTGACACTGACTGCTGTGGGATGTCTCGGAGCATGTGCAGCACTGTGTGCAGGAAAACTGCAATTTAATTGGAAATTATACATTTCATAGCTTAATTGTTTACTTTCCATCCTTTCTTCCTAAATACAAAATTTCATTGCAGACACAATTTGAATACCTTTGTCATGCTGAAGAGGGAAAGAATTAATTAAATCTCGGATTGTCAGTCAAGTTGAGAACACAATATGGAAATCCCTGTTAAACAGAAGGCAAGTAGCTGTGCTCAAATTGTGATAGAGACTAATGTATCTTGTGAATCAAGATGCCATCTCCAATCTGTAACATAATGAAATGCACAGATTTCTCCCTGCCCCCATTCCCACTCTTTTTGCTCCAGTCTGAAGTGCACTCTGTAATGCATTATTAAGCCAAATTCTGACCCAGTTTCTTAATTATCTGTAAGCTACAGAGAACTTCTAGCAGAATATTAACTAAGGCAAGAGATGTAATACAGATGAACCCACGATGGCATTAGAGAGAATCATTAGCATTTTGCTAAGAAAACCCTTCAATTGTAATATTTAACTTAGCCTAACATGCAGAATTTATATTTTAAAGGGGTTAAGCTGCCAAAACAACCCAGGGGAAAAAAAAGAAAAGAAGAAAAAAAAAGGAACATTAAAAAAAATATAAATTAAATAGAAATATTTGGAGAGGCATTCCCAGATTCACAAACTAAAAATACTTATAGCATACTGAAACATTTCTGGAACAAGAAGATTGTTTCCAACTGTTCTGACTGAATACCATGGACAGTTATTACAATATAATATAACAGTATGTGCCCAGCTATTTATTTTGGATGACCTGTAAAATGTCACCTGCTATGGCGTATACATGTGTACCAAAATTTTGGGGAGTACAATCGGGATTAAGAACTGTCATAGATGACAGCTTGAACAAGCCCTCCAAACACTCTGGTGCCTGGTTGGTATTGAGTAAGCAGCTGCAATTTTATACCTCCCCACACTGCTGCATATTAGTGGAATATGAGAAGTTTTCTTGATGAAAATATAACCACAGATATACAAAACCAGAAACAAAGAACACAAGGACTTCTTCTTACAAAGCTGCAGGAATATATGAGTTTGAAGACTTGCTGTATCTCTGAAGTAAAAGTGTTTGAGTGAATGAAAAACATACTGAAATAGCAATTTATTTAGTGAGAACAATTTTTAATACAAAACATGTTTCAAAAATATTTGAGGAAAAATACTTTCCCCACCCCAGAATTGGATTATTTGTGGTATTTGCATATAGAAAGTCAAGCTCTAATTGTAAAATTTAGACAGCAGAGAAAGTCTGCAAAATGTATTTCTAATTTTGTGGAGCAGGATGTATTCTTTCAGTTCAAAGATCAAAGAAAACCCATGCAGTCCTCTTAACATTGAGTTGAAGAGTCACCTAACTGCAGAATATGGAATTTTTATATATGTCTTTAAAAAATATTTCTTTCATGAATTCATCAATGAAAAAATCCTACTGTTTGAGAAACAATAAGAGTCAGTTAAATACAATGTTTTATTTGCAACAGTGTCAGATGCAGCTCATGAGGTTCTTTGTAAAACATCAGATGATTGGAAAGTGCTGATAAGCTTAATGTACATTCAAGCACATTGCTTCAATTTGAAGTGTACTTTTGCTACTGGAGAATCTGGATGTATCATTCTTTATGCTAACACTGTGAATTTCCCACTACAACCTGCCAAATATTCTTCTTCTGGGAATTAAGGTATCCAAAATTTCTCCAAAGTGATGAATAGCAAGACTGAGGCACATTTCCTTTACAGGTATGGACAAAACCTCAAAATCAAGATTTTATACTCAAGCACCTAACCCAGCACACAAGCATTGAAACCAAAAGACCAATTTTCAAAGGCAGTTTTTGTAAAAGACCACACGTTTTTCCATTTTCTTACTAGACTAACCCATGTAATCAGTCAGGCCCAAACATTCATACCAGACTATCCTCTACAGAGCACAGACACCTTTTCTCATGCATTTGCAATTCCTTTGTGTTTGACTGTAATCAAGCCAGGATTTAGTCAGCTGTCCCTCAGCCCAAGGAGAGAGCAACTGTGACTGCACGTGCTCCAGGGACAAAGCTGGACACCAGGACAATTTTTATCAATGTCAGTATCTCATGGAAACCATCTATGACACCCTGACCCCGCAGCACTTGGCTCTTTCACCTCCTGAAGTGCTTTGATCCAGTAGTGGACTGTGAGGAAATAAGCACAGCCTCTTAGGCTGGAACACATTCTGACCGATGCAGCCATGGCTGGACAGACCACCTAAAGGCCCTGATCTTGTCTCTGTTGGGCACAGAGCAGTCCATAGTTGAAATAAGCTGGTATCTATTGTTCACATCTTAGCATAATCACCAGTGCTATTATTGTTAATGGAAAGAGAGCCCCCTCCCCTAAAAACAAAATCATCTGTTTAGACACAGCAACATTCTGCTGCCTTGTGTCACGATACTCCATGGCTGTCTCACAAAAATGTCCAGTAGCAGGGGTTTTTTGCCTTCTCAGGCCTCCATTTCTTCCATCACTTCCATCACAATTGTTCGAGGGCCAGTCAGGATGAGGTTGCTTACTGTCCTGTAATCCACGTGGAGAACATTGAGGCCATTGACAGACACAACAAATTGGCAAACCTGAGGAGAAAGCAAGCAGCAAAACAAGTTATTTTCCAATTTTTTTTTTTTAAACATTACTTCAGCTTTCAAATAGGTGGAATTCAACTTTCCAATCTTTGAAATTTTGAGGTCCCATATCAATCATTTTTTCTTATAGCAATGTTATTTTTTCTTGTATCAGTGATATTTTATGTATCAGTGGTGCTTTGCAAACAATATGGCATCCAGCTAAGGGGTCCCCAGCACAGGAAGGACAACTGTTAGAGCCAAGTCCAAAGGAGGCTACAAAGATGATTAGAAGGATGCAGCACTTCTTCTATAAGGAAATAAGGCTAAGGGAATTAGGTTTGTTCAGCCTGGAAATGATAAGATTTCTGAGTGACCTTATTGTGGCCGTCTAGTACCTAAAAGGAGCCTACAAGGAAGACAGAGAGGGACTATTTTCACAAGGGCCTGGAGTAAGAGGTCAAGAGAGAAAGGCTTTAAACTGGAATAGAGTTGGTTTGGATTAGATATTAGGAAGAAATGCTTTACTATGAGTGTGGTGAGGCACTGGCACAGGCTGCTCAGAGCAGCTGTGGATGCCCCATCCCTGGAACTGTTTAAGGCCAGGTTGGAGGGAGCTTTGAGCAATCCGGCCTAGTGAAAGGTGTCCCTGTTGACAGCAGTGGGGATGGGAACAAGCTGATCTTTAAGTTCCCTTCAAACCCAAACCATTCTATGATTCTATGAAGACAGCTCTGGCTACTGCAGTCTGTTATCTTTAGTTTGTCTTGAACACTTTCTTAGAAATCATTTTAGTCAGCTCTTTTTAATCACAGTAAAAATATGCACCATGTTTCCAGGCTCAGGATAAGGTCTGGATGATGACTTCACTAGATTCCAATAGTATAACATGAACCAAATGGATCCAAATTTTAAGAAATAATATCATGGAAGATGAAGTCAGTACTAGAACAGATTAAAATGTCAGTGCTATATGATTGTTTTTAATTTCCTTCACCAAGTATAACTTATTAATTAATTTCAAATATGCTAGTATTTTGTTTGTAAAGGCTAAAACAAATACAAACATTGGAGGTTTTGTTTGATCATAAGACACTTTCAAGCAAAATATTCTTGATAGAAATATACTGACCCACATCACTGCACATCTTAAAACACTTAGAGAAAAAGTCACATCAACATTGTAAAAAAAAATGCAGGAAGAGAAAGATAATACCAATTCCTCAAAGAAATTAAGACTTCTCTGTATCTACTCATAACATAACAGTGTTTCATAAAAAGGTCAAAAAATGTGTGTAGTGTCTAGATCTGTATTTTTAATGATAACAATATGGAACCTAAGTGAATAATAATATTGTCCTGATGTTTCAACGGAAACAATACATTCACTAGAAGGCTATCGTATCCTAAGTCACCTTGAATCTGTAAGAAAGAAGCTATGAAACAAGTATCGCCAGAATTTTTCATGCTTTATTTTATATGGACACTCTGGATCAATTGTGGGGTCAATTTATGAGGTTCAACAAGGCAAGGTCCTAGGTCCTGGACTTGGGTCACAACAATCACCTGCAGTCCTACAGGCTGGGGAACAGAGGCTGGAAAGGTGCCCTTGGAGAAGGACCTGGGGGTGCTGGCTGACAGTGACTGATCATGAGCCAGTGTGTGCCCAGGTGGCCAAGAAGGCCAATGACATCCTGGCCTGGATCAGATACAGTGTGGCCAGCAGGACCAGGGCAGGGATTGTCCCCCTGCACTCAGCACTGGTGAGGCCACACCTCAAGTCTTGTGTCCTGTTCTGGGCTCCTCACTACAAGAAGGACATTGAGATGTTGGAGTGTGTCCAGAGAAGGGCAACAGAGCTGGGGAAGGGTTTCGAGTACAAGTCAGATGAGGGGCAGCTGAGGGAGCTGGGGGTGTTTGGCCTGGAGAAAAGGAGGCCCAGGGGAGACCTTATCACTCTCTACAACTCTCTGAAAGGTGGCTGTAGCCAGGTGGGGTTGGTCTCCTCTGTCAGGTAACAAGTGAGCAAACAGCCTCAGGTTGCACCAGGGGAGGGTTAGTGCCAGGTCTGGTTGACATGATGGTGTTTCTTCATAGCTTTGACATGATGATCTCAGAGGTCTTTTCCAACCTATTTGATCCTGTGTTATAAGAAAAAAAATTCTTCACAGAACAGGTAGTCAGACATTGGAACAGTCTGCCCAGGGAAGTGATGGAACCACCATCCTTGCAAGTGTTAAAAACCCTGTGTGGGTGTGGCACCTGGGAACACAGTTTAATGGTGAACACAGCAGTGTCAGGTTAATGGCTGGACTTGATGCTATTAGACCAACCAGTCTATTTCAGCAGTAACAATTCTATCCGTCTATCATTTTTCACTTTTCCCATTTAGGCAGAAGCACAAGACAGAAATGGATGTGGGAGAGGTGGGAAGCAGCTCTGGTGTCCTCCAGTGCTAGCTCTAAAGCAGATTTTCTCACATGCCAAGTCACTTAACTTGTGTGCCAATAACTTCCCTCTCAAGTAAAACGTGCGGTGAAACTCAATTTGTATTTCTGCAAAATGGACAGAATGTAGCTATCAATTTAAGAAAAATTATAGAGGAATTCTAAAAATGTAACATTTCATTAAAAAGTCACCAATTACTTTAATCTCTGCTCCTTAGAGCCTCTGCACAGGAAGAGTGGCAGCAGCAGCTCTTGAAGGGATGGTAGGCTCTTGCACCTTACTCCTTAGCCTCAGAACTCCTCTGCAGAGCTGAAGATCCTGGAAGTAGCCTTACTAGTAGCCTGAATGATCACCAAAGAATGGTGGCAATCAGTGATACAACTGAGTAAACTCCCATGGCAGTAATCTTTTCCTATATATGAATATTTCAGCTGCAAGTAGCATTGGGGAAATGGTTCAGTTTTTGCACGCAAACAAAGCCTTCTAGATTTTAAGGATTTTTGTTGAAAAGGACCCATCATCCTCTGCAGTGTGTCCAATTAGTACTTAACCAGCATGTCTATTTAGTTTAAAATGCAGATTGTTGCAGTATCCGTAGGTCTCAACTTCCAGTGGTATTTCCTAATACTTTCTATGGCTTTCCAAGTTGTATCAAGTTTTTCTGAATTATAGCACTAGCTCTAAAATAATATTTGGGTTGATTTAAAACAGACCAGCAGAAACAACATTGTCTCTTCTGGCTTAAAGCAGTTTTTGGAAGTTGAATGGCTGATCTTTGTTTTACTGTTGCATATTCTCAGACTTCTTGAGTTACTGGAATCCCAATGCATGGGACTTGTGTTTGGCCAGGTTCACACATGCAAGTGTGCAATGGATAAAGCTGCATTCTGGATCATGGCACGGGCATTCAGGGGCCTTGGGGGAACGCCCCTGCCCAAGGAACAGACTTTCAGACCAGCCAGTCATCCACGCCGGGGCTGCAGTGGTGTAAATGCAGATGGTACAGGCACAAATGAACAGCAATCTGGATGCCAAAGAGTGAATTTCCTGTGGAAGACAAGAGCTGACACGTCTGCATTCTCAATGTGTTTGTGTTATCACATGCCCTTGGCGGTACGATTAGCCAGCAATGCGTTCGGGCTGAGAACAGCCCCCTTTGTGCCCTCCTCTGCAGGGGATCCACAGGGCTTATTAGTTTCATCATTGCCAGTAAAGAGGACTAAATGCAAGGAGTCCACCCAGGCCAGATGAGAAGAGAAATGCAGAGGGGAGTGCAATACACAGAAGAGCACAATCCCATCCTAAAATTGCAGGAAAAGACCCATGAGGAACAGGAGACAGTAATAAAGAGCCAACTACCCCGGGAGTAGAAAGGTCTCTCAATAGTAATTGCTTGACCAGTGCTCCTGAGGGCTGAGTCTCTGTGAACTCCAGACCCGGCTCCCTCAGAGATGAAGAAATGTGGAGCCATTTGCTGTGTCCTCCAATCCTGGTGACAGAGAAAGAGGTTTGCACAGTCCTGAGACCTTTGTTATGCTGACTGCTCTCAACTCAGTTTTCTTCTCCCCACCCTGATTTCCCATTCAACACTGCATCCAGTGAGGGGAAATGAAATGCAGTGCTGCTTTGTGCATTTTAGTCATCATCAATCCTGCCCCAAAAATGCTCATATTGTGCATTGCTCTACTGAAGTTAGAAAACAAGCAAGAGCAAGTGAGCACCCACTCACCAGCCCTGACTGAATATGTCAACCCATGTATTATTATCTCAGGAATTTTCTTAAGGAGACTGGTTTACAAAAACACAATTATTTAATGTTACATTTATAAGAACACATTTCAAAAAGCTGTAAGTGCTCAGCTCATAGCTGCAGCTGTTAAGGGCTTTGTAACTACAAACATGTAAAATATTTCTGTTGGTTTCCACACATCAGTAACTACAATAGATGATAAACTGCAGTTAAAAGAGCCTCAAAGAACCTTTTATTACTCATTTCCTCATTGCTCTCCAAGGAGCTTGACAAGAGATAACCATTCCTTTTTATCCCTTAGACTTCAAGAAATGACACAGCCCAGAATAAATTCTGACCATTTTGTTGGTCAGGATGTGGTGATCTAAAAACCACAGAACTAATAATAGTTAAATAAAGCAACACTCAAATGAAAAAAAAAAAAACCTCCCTAAATTGATTTCAAATATTTAAGTATTACAGCAATAAGCATTTATTGTTGAGTATTTCAATTTCCCGCCATTGGAAGCAGCAGCTCATGGAAGCAGGGATAGCAGAAAAAGCACCTCTGTCTTTCTGTGGGTTTTCCATGACGCATACAGAAGGTTTAACCAAATCCAGGTGTCCCCATAAAAAGATAAACTTCAAGTTTGGGCTCACATTTGAACAAAAAGGATCAGTGAACCTGTGGTTTAAAGTTAGCAAAGATTCATCGTGCCATTTATCATTGGACTGAAGATGGCAAGAAGAGGCGAGAATAATTCGCTAGTGTAACATTTACTGGCCAAAATCAGGATTGTGCTGTACTTGAAACTGTACAACCCTTCCTCCCCCTCACTGGTAATTGCTCTTTCCTCCACAGCAATCTTTGGCTGCCTGCCCCTCCTCCGTCTTGCCAAGCTGCCCTGCAGATGTACATCCACACCCCTTGATTTTCCTGCTGGGACAACTGCCTGCTGACCAAACCAGAGCCCCTTCCCTCGCAGGGGGCTGCCTGCACCAGGGCTGGACAGCTGAGCTGGCGTTGATCAGGAGCTGAGATGAGGATGACTGTGGGATCCTAAGGGATGCCAGAGACTGGCTGCAGGCATGGGTGTGGAATTGCACAACTACTTTAAAGCCAATCATTAAATAAAAACATTGCATACCTGTCACTAATTCTTTGTTAGTTCTGCCTCAGGATGACCTTGATATTTATAAATGCTACAGGAATGTTCTTAGAGGATAGGCAGCTAGCCTAGATCCTTGGATATTCAGATGCTGTTTGCACTGTGAGCCTTAGTTAGCGTTCCCTGCAGAGCCAAACCTTGCTTGCTGGACTTTTTTGAATGTAATATATCTAAAAATCCTTTTAAAATGTTCTTTCTTTTTCTAAGTACACTCTTTAGAAGGGTGTTGTGAAAGTTTATGAAGAGCTGAAAATTCCTACTGCAGACTTTGACTTAAGTGATCATTGCTGTTTGGGACAGCCCTAAAAGGACGTTTAAACTTATGGATGCAGTGAGTCCAACTGTTCATGTCTGGTACAAAGCAAGTAGCAGCCACGCACAGTCAACAGATAATATATCTCAAAACAGTCGGATGAGACCATGATTGCATGGCCACCTTAATTTGAGATAAATTTTTAAAAATCCTGTCCAGATTAAGAAGCAGCATGGCCGGGGATGGCAGGGGACTGTCCTTTCCACAGCAGCAAACGTGTGTGCCCCACTCCAGCAGCTGCAGGGGTGAGGTACTAATTCTCAAAGGATTTATCATTTAGATTTCAGTGCCAGTATCAGTGTCTGGAATTCACTCTGCTTTTTTTGTTCATTTGTTTGATTGATTGACTGTGGGGTTTTAGTGGGTTTTTTTGTGTTTTGTTTTTTTGTTAACTACTCTTTAAAAAAGTATAAATGCTACTAAAATTGCAGATCAAATACGTACCAAAGCAATCAATGTTACCAAATATAACGCAGGCTTGAAGTTCTCAAATTCAAAGCTAGATTATGCAATGACACAGTAGAGATAGTGGCAAAAATACTGGTTTTCATCAGTACTGATACTTTACCTCATTATCTACGCAGCAATGGCAATATTCAGGGTCTAAAACTGCAGAGCACAAAGTCTACGCCAGTACACTCACGTTTTCTCCTTCAATAGCAACAAGGTCAACCAAACAAAAAGGTTTGATGGACTGTTTGGTACTGACAGCAGCTCTGGCATCAGCAATTAACAGCATAAAGAGATGCTGAAAACACTGCCACCAATTAATTTCCACTGAAAGTGTGAATATTACTGTACATATGGCATCTGTATGAAGGAAAATATTTAAAAATGCTGGAGAGAGTGTGAAATCCAGTCTTGCACCAATCTTTTCACTCTGGAACATCCAGGATTTCACTCCTGGACTCTGTGTGGATCTGAAACAGACTTCTAGCAGCTGACAGGACAAAGCAGGCCCACGTTCTGCAGCAAAGCACATCCCTTTGAGACCAAGGTGGTTCGGAAGTTATTAGCACATTGCACTGAAACAAGTCCTCACTGGGAAAGCTGTGTCTGAAACGAGGCAGGCTCAGTCATCCAGCTTGAGACAGACTGGACTTAACCCCTTGCTCTGTTCATCATTTGTATCCACAGTGATATACATACATTTGGATAGTTTGGGACATACTTCCTTGACTACTATTTCTTCATATCATCTGATGTGAAGCCAAAGTCACACAGATAATTTTTACTTTAAGAAAAACCATTCCCAAAATGCATGAAGAAATGTATTGTGTATTGTTTTCTTTCTAGTCTCTTTTTTTTTTAAAAAAAAAAACCTTATTAGCATCAAGTGAAAATGGTGAATTGGGGCAAATATAGGAGTTATTTTCAACCTAGGAAAATTCTTCAGTAATGTTCCTAAGAACAAAAATAAAAGCTTCTAAGCATAACTTGTTTCAGAGCTGTTCAAAGAAAAATGTATTTTGACTATTTTATAGAGTAGAATTCATACCAGAATTGACAACATAGCTATTTCAAAAAGAAAAGTATATCCCTATGATAATATTTTTGCTTTTCTTCTTGCTAATGAAAATTAAAATTAAATCCATTACAGAGACAGCCTGCTTATGTTTCTGTTATACAGATATCCTCAGTAATTATAAATAAATGCTTTTTTCATGTCCTACTAATCTGGCAGGGACGAGGATCAGCTGGGAAGTCTGAATAGCTCAAACTCGTAATTGTTTCATTACGGTACTCTGAAATTCACTGTGATCTTCCATAGAAAAGTCTGTGATTAGCAAACCCATCTGTTTTCTATGTGCATGAGAGACCCACAAGATCCTGATTTCTATTAAATATGCTCTCAGTAAGAACCCTTCCTTACGGGCACCCATGAAATCAGGGCTGAAGGGTTAGCGTTTTGCAATTGTCAGTGACCTGGAGATGTCATCAGTAGGATACCAAACAAATCAAACTTTTCACACTTTAGATACTTTTAAAAGCTCTTTTTGGGCCAGTTCTAGAATTGAAAACTTACTGGTTGATTCCTGTAGTATGGCCACAGCTCTCATCTGGGAAGGTTACTAAACTCCTGAAACTGCGAAGGAAAATGCAAAGCAGAAAAAGAAAGGAAAAAAAAAAAACCAAAAAAAAAACAACCCAAACAAACAAGCCTTTACCATTGCTTGTTTCAAGAGTCAATACAGCTGCTTTGGCTTTTCTTGTCTTGTTGACAGATTTCAGCAAAATTTGGGCAAGGCTTAGGTGCTACAAGAACATAACATCTGAAACACAGCTTTCCAGCTTTCTGCAAGGAGGAATGGGACATCCAAGCTTCCAATTTTAAAAGAAGAGGTATCTTTCCAATGGGATCCTTTCCCCCTTGCATGCCCCTTGCTCCTCCGCAGATACTGGGAAATATTCCTCCCATTCCTGCCTCCCAAGCACCACTACCCTCCAAGCAGACAGATGGAAATCAAGATGTCATTTTTTAAAATCTAATTTAAATATGAAACGTGAAGGAATTGAGAAATGAGTGAAAGTAAACACTTCCATTAAGGCTGTTATTTTGTCACAAAGGAACAAAAAACGACACCATTTGTAGTTTTCATTGCTGTTAACTAAAAAGGAGCTATTTACACGTGGAAAACCACATAGGTTTGCCTTGCCAATTGTTAGACCTCTTAAATAAATCTTCCCAACCAATTACCACATCATCACCTTCTACCTCACATACCACATCACAGGCTGGTATACAAAACCCTTAGTGACAACACCCTTAGTGACAATCAAGTTTAGGTTTACACCCTCTCTTTAAGGTATAAAAAGATAATCTTACTTTTAAAAGAAATGTGGAAAAAAGTTCTTGCTTATTAAAAGCGGGATCAGTAATCTGATTTGGGACCTCACAACTCTTTCTGCTCACAGAAAGGGATACACTCAACCCGCGCTGACAAGGAGTCTGTGGATCCAGATACCAAACCCCTCTCAAAGGGGAGGAAGGTTCATAGCAGGACTTGGTGCCTGCAGTCCCAAGAGATGCTCCTGTCCCTTTGTTCTGGCTCCGGGAGCAGCACACCAAAGCCAAGCACCACTCCCTTTTCATCCTTTCATCCCGTGCCAGCAAAAATAAATAAATGAAAGCACTTGTCCCCAGGCAAAGTAAGTTCCTTGATGTGCCTGACACGGATGGAGGAAGAAGGCAATAGATACATATCTGGTTGAAGGCAAAGGGAAAGAGGGAGACGAAAAGGAGGTGGAGATAGGATCACTCTTCCTGGCAGAGCTTACACAGACCAGTAAACTGCAGCCTTAAGTTTTCAGATAACTTAAAGTCCTAGTGAAATCAATGGCAAGATGGATGTTATGGTACCAAGAACAAGTGCAGAGAAATCTGAGGCAGGAGAACAACAGCAGAGGAGAGAAAGCACAGAGCTCAGCTTCTTTTACACACACACACAGACTGCATTTATGTTGATACAGGATTTCTTCTAATAGGTCACCCATAGCCATAAAGCAAAGGAATCCCCATGGCCAGGCTACAGAAATGCTGAATGTGGTACCACAGAAGAGCCTAAGACTTAAGACTAACTTCTACATAAAAGCAAACACAGCCCTTTTCATCCTTTTTGCTCTTGCTCTGCTAAGCTTTACACTGTCACAGTGGAATGAGGAAAAGAGATGAAAATCAGGGGGCCTAAAAGTTATGTTTTCAGTTAGATTTTTATCTTCGGCTTTTTTTTTTTTAAGAGTTCATGCAATCTTGATAGGATTAGTAAAGTAAAGCTGGAACCTCACAATTCATGACCAACTGCACGGAAGTTGCCGGAAGGTTAAAAAATCATATCATGGCCTTTCCTCCATAACTGAGGTTACTGCATGGAACAGAATAAATTGCAGATGTGTGTTCAGTTCTGTAAATATCTCTAGCGAAAGTGTAATTGGCTGTAGAGAGTGGGTGGTGTGGGAGCAGGCAAGTATCCAGGCTTTGCATAAAAAAGATTTTGTCTCTCGAGAGATGTGTTTCTTGTTCATTCTTTACACCAGTGTGAAGCTGACCCACTGTTCCGTGGGTACCAGCAGAGCACAGTACAACTCATAGCAGAGAAAATGGACTCCATTTACAGAATTAAGGTATAAGTTCATAATTCTTGTGCTCCATCTTGGTCAGTGACTGCAGAGTGGTGTGGATGGTTTGCCTGAGCAAGGCTTCATTACACACTTTCATTACATATATATTATATATTTCTTTCTTTTTTAAAAAGGAGGCTAAATTTTTTATAGTACTCCAAGCAAATTGGTCTCCAACTGAAAAAAAAACAATGTGAATTAAACAACATAATCTATAAACTGCATAATACAAAAAAATGCATGTAATAAAGTAATATATATTTTATAGCATAGTACAGTAAGTTACATAATGTAAAAAGTCATAGATTCTCAAGGGCTTCATCATTGGTTCAGATAGTCTCTCCCTCCCTTCCTCCCTTCCAAATGATGGGGTTCTGTGGGAATTCAAGTTCTTCTTTCTTCAGTGGGAAGAGAATTCAACCATTGCTGAGCAAACTCCACAAACAGAGTGGACAAATTAGAGGAGAAAAAGAGCTGACCTAAGAGCCCACGAGAACAACTCCTGCTTTGGAGCACGAGCCTCTTGGGCTGCACAAGGCTCAGCTCTGCGAGTGGTGGAGTTTTGCTGACAGATCGACTGAGCAGGAATTGTTCACAAAGGTAAATTAATGCTATCTGTACATATCTGGAGAGTAATAACACAAGAGCATAATACCCTGAAACACAAACCATCCATAAATATGGAGTAAGGGAATATAGGTCACTGCTTTCCACGGCCCTAATTGGGAATTGGTGTGTAAAATCACTGACTTAATGTGAGTCCCAGTGAGAAATACCCACAGGTAAAGCTGGACCAGGCTGGGCCACATCAGGAAAGCAAACCAGTGACTGCATGTCTAACTTTATAAGCATTTTTATTGTATAGTGCAATTTGATACCTACGACAGAGCAGTTCTGAAAATGTTAAATAACTTGAATGGCTGAAGATGGCTCTGAGTAAAATACTGCATCAGTGTCAGAAGAACACAGAGCCTAAACTTAGAAATAATGTCTTTTAATGCTTGGGTTGACTTTTCGGGGTCTTTTTTTTCTGGTATATCCGTAACTAAACTATATTTGCTAAAGCAAAACCACACATAATGAATAAAGAACTTTAAGACTATGCATCAGTTACTTCATGGTCAAATACAATTATGCTGAACTGTAGTTCATTTAAGTTCCATATTGGTTAAAAACAGTCATGAAATGCAAGCAAGGGAATTACAGGAGCAGACAGATTCATGCAAGGCACCCTCAGCACCCTCTGGTATCCAGCGTGTCATGAGCAGGAACAGTCTGCGCTGTTTGAGACAAACAGCTGCTCTCTGTTTGCACAGACAAAAGTGCAATTGTTTTTCCATGTGTTTGGCTAGCTAAACAGAGCCTTGGCTTTAATGCAACATGCTTCCCAAATCATTCGCTTATACCATGAAAGGAAGCCACTTTGTGTCTTGAGCAGCAACAAGAAAAGAGACTGAGGGAGAAGTGCAGGCAAGAGTCTTTAGAGCAGCAGCTGGGGAGCAGCAGCATCCTCCAAGTGCTCAGGGCAGAGAGCTGAGATAGCTATGGACTTGTAAAACCAACAGCATCTGAGGAACTCTCCAAGGAATCAAGTGAAATGAGTATTGCAACTAAAACAAGTAATACAAAATGCTTTTAATTCTCAGTTGAGAGCAAAAGTAGTTCAAAATGACAGCCTTTTGTTGAACTGGCTGCTAATTCTATGTCTTTTTTACACACACTTAGGAAAACCTTTTCTGCAGGTATTCTGCAGATCAGTTTTTCAGATGACAGTATTCTCTTTAAGCAGCCTGGATTACCTGGGAGTGATCTGCAATAGTCTATGACAGCTTGAGCATGGGGAAGATCCCAGCTGTTCCATCAGGCACTAGATCTCACCATTCAACGGCCTATAGACCACACAGGAACTTGGAAGTTGTATCAAAACACAAGCACAGCCCTGTTTTACAGTGCTGCTGTCTCTTTCTGAATGGTGAGAGCTATAAGACCCCAGAAAAATCAAGAAAACACTTTCATAATGGCAGGGTGTTCAGATATCTTGGTTATCCTGTCATAAAACACCACTTAAAGAATTTTTAAAACTATCATTTATTAAAATAATGTGACTAAATTTAGAAAATCCACTGCTCTCCAATAATGAAGCTGCAGCTTTTTTTTTTTT
>VWZV01017164.1:1064616-1221810 GCA_013397155.1 Irena cyanogastra | reverse complement strand
TTGTTTTTTGTATTTGTATTTCCTATTGATGAGAAGAACCCAACACACAGACACAAGTACAGTGAGTCACCTGTTGCCAAATGGCATTTTAGGTGACTGGCCTACAAACAAGTTCAATTCTAAAGTCAGCCACACTGCTGCGAATGCAGAAAAAGAGCTCTGAGATATTATGAAACTTGCTGTACTCACATAAGGTTTCAGTTGTTGTAAAGAGAAAAAAAGTTATTTTATTGCCCAGTAAAACTCTCTCTGTTAAAAGAGTCTTTAGGAAAAATCACACAGAGGCATTGGAAACCTAATACTGCTCTGCAGGCCAAAATTTGGGTCTGGGATAAGCAAGTAAAACATTGTTAAGCCTGTGTCCTGCAAGTTTGGCAGGGGGGAAGATATTAAAGGAGAAATTTAGACTCAAAAAGTTGAACTCACTATTTTTATATTTCACCTGGGAATTCCCACTGTCTTAATTCCTTTCTCTATAGTGAGTAACATGGATCCTGTTGTTCAAAACCAGATCTGACAATCATAAAAAGAATTTTTCTCTGTTTTCCTCTTTGTGTGCTGTGTGCAGCTCACGTCCTGCTGGCGTGACGTTTGTGTCAATGTTCCCAACTGCATGGTGGGGGGCCTTTCCCTCGTCCCTCAGCATGGGACTTGTCACACGCCAAGTTTTGATTTCTTCATCATAGAACAGTTCCCGACAGTCACAGCAAACACCTGGTCTCTAGTACAAGATAAAGGTGGCTGGTTTTTCAGTCAGTTTTATGTCCACTGGCTCGGGAGAACGCAGGCTCATGATCCACTGAAGCAGGCACAGTCCCAGACCCAGCTACCAAATGGTGGCTGTGCACTCTGGGGCTTGTGCACAAGGGTGGGGTTCATTTAACCTTCCAAAACAGCTTCAGAAGTTCTGCAGCCTCAGAAGAGATTTCTTCAAAACAAACTTAGCTTATACAACTCTGTGAACAAAGAAGCAAAGCAAACCAAGGAAACAAGCAGGAAAAAATGGAGATGCATCAAAGAAAGTAGGAACATTGGATGAAATTTTTACATGTCAGAAGATAACAGGAGCTTTATTATGGCTTTAAAAGAACTACAATTTCACAATTAGGAGTCTAATGATTTATTAGTGAAAAATGGAGCAAGAGAGGAGAATTTTCGTAAAGACCAGCAGAGACTGGAATATGGTAGCATTGGAAATAGAAAGCGTCTGTCTGCAGAGTAGTTACAACCTGGGCAGGGATGGCAGGGTGGGATGTCAGAAAGAAAGTATCTGGAGTTAATACAAATGCAAATTTCAGGAGGGGGAAGAGGACAGCTTAGAAAGAGGAGAGCTGTACAAACAGACAGACGTTTGAAACCTGGGGAGCTGTAACATTGCTGCGTGGGAGTCACTGGGCCCAGTCTGCAAATTCTCTGCTCTGAGACTGGAAAACCTGGACCTTATGCTGTGAACCACAGCTCCCACAAGGAAACAAAGAAACTTGTTTGAGAATATGTCAGATTTTCTGGCATTTTCCATCTCTATTTAAACCCAAACCACTTTACAAGAATTCTGGTGGGAAATGGTCAGTCTTGCACAGAGGGTTTCTGATAGGAAAAAGAGGAGAATCCAAATCCAAACTGTGACTTCCTTGTGGCCACCATGGGGCAGGTCCACTAGCAGCCCAGTGGAACAGTGTCTCTAAGAGTCTCCTGACACAGAGATTCAACAATGACAGGGCTTCCACCATAGAGAAGGAATAAAATGGACAGAGTAGCTGTTGCAGTGAAGGGGTAGAAGAGAGATATCCAATCCTACACTGGAATTCCCAATACTGAGGAAAAAACTTTAATTATTTCAATCATCCTAAAGACACTGTGATAATGCAAAGGATGGTCAAGGTCGTAAAGACTCTGCTGTTGCACTTGTAGTAGCCCGTAATGAAAGCAAAGGAGAAATTTGCCAAACCTTGTCTCCTTCTGGCAACTAAACAAAGTTCTGGCAGTGACACACAACACAGCTTTCAAAACCACATTCTTCTTCAGTTAGAGAAGCCTCTATTTTGGTGAGAGGGCTGGATTCACACAACTCCCAGACAAGAGGAGATGAGTGCAATGCAGTTTTCCGCCCAGCCCTCACAGAACCATGTTACTGTGATAATTTTCATGGCATTAATCCCAGTATAGTAAGAGTAACATGGTTTTAGGGTAGGTCCAACCTATGTAGAAGTGGTAAAAAGATTCACTCTAAAAATTTGGGAACTACTAATTGAGTTTAATTAAATACACACAGGGAAAGTGGAAACTTTGGGACAGTTAGGGAGGCATGACCACAGCTCACCAGCAAACTACTTGAGCAAATGATGACCACAGACCAGGAAGAGAGGGCAGACACAGAGCAGGAACACCCAGGCACAGATTCATTCACTGATCAGGAAAGCACAGCGAGTGCTATACATGTTAAAAAGTTGACAAGCACAACCAGTCAAAAACTCATTTTGATGGCAGAGCTGATTATTTTCATATTCATAAATATTTGATCTCTTCCAACTTCTGTTGAATCATTATACTACTGACTAGCACAGCCTTACTGATTTTTTTCTTTAGAGTCTTTTAGAAAGATTTCCACGAAAGATTAAATAAATAATAATGAAAAAGCTATCCAAACTGTTCATCAAACTGTTCAACATTATGTTCACCATTGCTGTGCTCTTAACATGTCCTAATGTCCTGGTCCTGCACCTGGGGATGAAAACCCCCATGCAGTACAGGGTGTGGGCCAATCTGCTGGAAAGCAGCTCTGCAGGGAAGGACCTGGGGGTCGTGCTGGGCAACAAACTGTCCATGAGCCAGCAGTGTGTCTTTGTGGCCAAGAATGCCAATGGTATCCTGGGGTGCATTAGGAAAAGCATTGCCAGCAGGTCAAGGGGGGTGATCCTGCCTCTCTACTCCATCCTAGTGAGGCACACCTGGGGTGCTGTGTCCAGTTCTGGGCTCCTCAGTGCAAGAGAGACATGGAAAAAATGGGGTGGGTCCAGTGGAGGGATACAAAGTCAGTCAAGGGTCTGGAGAATCTCTCTTAGAATGAAAGATTGAGGGAGCTGGGCCTCTTAAGCCTCAAGAAGAGATGACTGAAAGAGAACCTCATTAATGTCTAGCTAAATGGAAGGTACCAGGAGGATGGGCCAGGCTCTTAGCAGTGGCTCCAAGCAACAGGATAAGAGGCAACATGCTAAAACTGAAGCAGAGGAAGCTCCACTTGAACACAAGGAAGGATTTCTTTACTGCCCAGGGAGGCTGTGCAATCCCCCTTACTGGATGGGCCCAGCCCTGTGCAGTCTGCTCTAGGATGACCCTGCTTGAGCTGGGAGGCTGGACCACATGACCCCCTGTGGTCCCTTCCAACATGACCCATTCTTTGATTCTGTAATGTAACAACCAGTCTTCTCAAGCATGATCTCAATGACGTTTGAGGCTAATGCAACCCTACTCGGTTCACTCTCCAATCTCCGTGATGGAAAATAGCAGATAAAATCTGAGGTCCTGGTTACTGCTGCATAAAGTGAAAGACAGAGTCCAAATATCTTTGAAATTTCTTTGGTTTTGCAAAACTAGACTGAATTTATGGAAAAAAATTAGATTTTTCTAAAGTCATAGATGCTTAAATACAGCTTCCACATTTCTGTGGAGGAGAACAGACCTTTATATTATAGTTTATAAATAAATACTATCAGACAATGAAGTACTTACAGACATGTGTTTGAAACTTATATATACATTTATATTCAAGCCCTACAGCAGTGGCACTCATTGTGAGTAGTGCTATGCATGTTTAGCTCTGCTGCTTCTCTATTTATGGACAAGCTATGAAAGCAGTTTGTCAGCAGCTTTTTCTGAGTGTTCACATTACCAAATACATCCATTCTCAATTCAGCCTAATGTAATTATCGAATTCGGCAGCGAGCTGATAACACAGCTAAAGGAAAATCCCAACCTGCCTCAGTGTTTTCATGCTGTAATTGAAAACAGATGGCAACTTGTGTAATTTATGCTTTTCTACAATCAGTAACATGTTGATATAAGATAAGAATTCTAAGACTGAATTGCATCTGCTTCAACAACACCATATGCTAGTGCACAGCATAAATATTTATCCAAGCCTACTTCATCTTCTCATTTAAAGCTCAATTCCATGAAAAAATGAAAGTACCCTTCAGATACCTTCAATTATCACTGGAGCATCCCTGGAGTGCTTTGAAGGGCTAGAGACCCAGCATCAAACACTGAAGTATCTTCTTTTTCCTAAACTTCACGGAGAGTAAATGGAGGCATGTGCCTCGTGCCTTATTCATACAATATAAATCCCAGTTTTCAAGCTCCCACTAGGATGCCTTTAGGAGTTACAGAGGAGTTTCTCACCTACAATATCCATGCTTCTCCATCTTTCACACTATCCTATAAAAGACTGGAATTTGGGCTTGGGATACTTTTTCCTGGGGGAAAGAGTTTTTCTAAGGATTTTTAGATTTATTTATCCTGCTTGCCAAACAGTTATGCAATCCTCATGTTTGAGGTCAGGTTGGCAAGGACCATCAAATGAGTTTTGTGTTTCTCTGCAGTTTGATTTACATTAAACTTCACGAGAATCTCACTGTTCAAAATTCTTCCAATTGCAGGAATATAAGGCATTGGCACTTCCTCTGATATCACATGGCTTTGCGTTGGTTTTCACTCTGCTGGACACTTATAATGTGTGCCTTTTAGTCTTCCATGTTACAAGTCTGTAATATGTTGTTATTGTGGCAGTACCTGAATTCTTTGGACTTATCAGATAGTACAGATGTTCCTTTGATCTCATGAAATGAGCTTGATGACCTTGATGAAGTGACATCCACTGACTTCTTGACACAGTGACAACTCAATTACACCTGAGAATTGGTTCATATTCTGCTGGTGAAATAATTTGAGAAACTGGACCTGAAATAATTATTTATGAATGCAGAAGACAAATGCACAGGCAGAAAATTTATAAAGCTGATGTCCTCCCTGTGCCAGCTTTTAGAGATTAGGAGAGCAGAACCATGTTGCAAGGGTCCTGGCTGCACATTACAGTTCCCAAGCTGAGCTCCAAACAGAAGATTTTGGTATCAGTGACAACATGAGGTCCTTCAAACTCCCTGCTTCTGACTCCCTGCTACTGAAATGAAGAAGAACTAGGTTTGAAAAGCTTAAACAGCCCCTGGCAATTTGTATGATCTGAGGACCTTAGGTGCAACAGCTATAAATACTAATTTGCTAAGAATCAGTTTAAGGAATCAGATAGCTTTCTTTTAACATTTCGAGTAGGGCACTGATTTCTCCAGCCAGTGGGAAGAACAGATGATCAGCAAAATGAGTGATTAATTTGTCTCTCTCACAGGCCTCATACTTAGTTAGGTCTGCTTGTTCCATCACACTCTGTTGCAGTTATGTCACGCTAGATAACAATGTGATCCATAATTTAAATCACTGCTTTGAAGTCAAGTTGTAACTTTTCAAAAAATACTTGCACCTTAAAAGCAGAAATGAACTTACAGAATAAATCACTGAAAAAAGAGAAAAAGAGTTTTACTGACAACAGCTGGCAATACTTAGCAGTGTCATCTGCAGAGAACCAGATTTTTCAGCCTATCAATAATTAATATTAAAGCAACCTGGGAACTTCCAACTCCTGCTGTTCCTGTCTGCACTGCTGACGACAGCAGACAGCCAAACAGAACTGCAATAACTTAGAGGAACGCATCGCAACCCTGACTCCTTCCATGGCCTCGCGTCGCCTCCAGCTCCCACTTGGTAATGCACTTGCAGCAACCACTCTCCTCACAACGCTGTCACAGGAAAATACACTTCAGCAAACCAAGTCCAAAAATACTTTAATAAAGCTAATTGACTAGATATTTATTGAATTATTTTCTCAGCTTCACACCTGAAACTTCAGACTGTGAGCAGTAATCCTATTTACCAGCCCCAGAAGAGGTATCAAATCCTAAAGCTTATAGCCTCTCACACATCTTCAGCAGATCATGCTGGTAGGAACTTTGTCAGAAATAAATTGTCTGAAAATTCCCCCAGAAGAGGATGTCACACGTGAGGAGATGGCAAGTGCTGCCATGCTGAGGTGCACGTGTGGCAGAGCCCACGTGTCCCAGCTGCTCGTGTCACAGCCACTGCGGGCGGTCAGAGCTCTGTCCCAAGCTCACTGAGTTTTCTACTCAGACTCCCAACTCACAGCACTTTGGAGCAGGCCAAGAGCCCAGACAACCTCAAACTGAAAGCAAGACACCACTTAGTCCAGCAGATAGGTAGAGCCTGCAATGTTCACTGCTTTCTGTGATACATGGTAGAATTTTAAATGCACAAACCAAGGTCCTACAATGATATTGTAGGCAGCAGTCCTCTCTCAACAGTATGACCAGCATAATGCAAAGACAGAAAAACAGTGCTCTCCAAAACAGGCAAGTGCAAAATCACAAGCTTTACAAATAAAGACATTCTAAAAACAATTACAGTGGATGCATCTCCTTAGGAGGAAAATCCCTGCTGCTACTGCCAAGAACTTTTCTACGAACTGCAACGCCAAGGCTTGGCTCTTCCTCAAATTCTTGCCCTTTTCATCATAGCCAACTTTCCTTGTTAGCGCTTCTTTGGTGTAGCACTCTTTTTGCAGACAAAAGCCTCTTGCACCAGCCCACCAGAAGTTACCATGCCCAACAGCCTGTTTTCAAAGTGCCCTTCCTGCAGCTTCCACACATGGGAATGTTTAATTTCAAGGGGCTGTCATCTAAAGCCTGTCATTTGATTTCTTTAAATTTGACAGATTGAGGAGTTCTGTAAACAGATGGATTAAGTGACATAGATTTTTTTAAAATTTCAAATACTGCACTATGATTTACATACTTATTGCCATGGGAACATCTAACAAAAGCCCTTATTTTCAAAGAAAAACACCATCTCTTCACTAAGCTAAAGGTATTCAGTATTTCCAAAAATGGGGCAACAATTTTTGTGTTTAAAGAGGGGCTCATCTCATATACAGCTATAAATTTTTATGTGCAATTCTGCCCTGAGAAACCATTTAATATCAAGATAACTGCTTTGAAAATAACCAGATATGTCCTTGTGTAAAATCAAGGCAACATATCCCAGTTTTACAACACTGTTTGTTCCTCTCAGGACAGTGAACTATTTTGCAGTCTTTAATCTTGAATGGTTCAGGTAGACCCCTGCAACCTCATGGGATTACACGTATGACACCACAGTGTTGTTTTTACAAGTCAGGATTCAGAATTGCTTCACTGTGCTGCTAGCTTCTATAGTCAGAGAATAAAAGCTGCTGTAAAATACTAACCTCCCAAGTTCAGGATCTGGAATATACACAAGTTAATAAATAATTTTTAAATTTAGGCCCTTTACATTTTAGGCAGGATCATTATTTGAAAATTATACTCTTCATATAAATATTGGAACTGTATATTATATTTCGGTGTTGTATAAAACATATTTAAAAACTTCCAGCTCCCTCAGAACCCAAGCTTCTTTGCCAGCAGGATGTGTCTGGGTGCTGCATGCACCAAAAAGCTCTGCAGTTGCCATTCCCTGTCCCAGGGGTTTTGCCTACTTGCCTAAAAAAAAAATTCAAAGACAGTCTGTTCCTGAAAGTTCAATTTAAAAAAGAATCAGCAGCCAGAGAGCAGAAACCCCTGTCCTGCACATGCTAAGGAGGATCCCATGGCAGGTCTGGCACTGTGCAGCAGGCAGGATGTGCATCCCTGGAGCTGTGGCCTCCAGCTTGGTGGGTGTGAATAGACAGGTGAAAGGCAACTGAGGTGAGTGTGATGGGATAGAGAGATGAATTAGAAGGCTGGACAAAATCCATGGCAAACTGGGGTACATGTGGAATACACCTGAAACCTTCATCTGTGTTGCTGCTATACAATAAAGCATGGCATAAATGGATAGTTTAATCTTTCTGGCCATTGGAGCAGGTGTAGCAGCTAACTTAATTTTCTTGCTTTTATCTGTACTTGACATAATACTTTGCCTTTATTTTTCTTTTTGTACAAGGCAGAGATTAACTCACAGATACATGCAGGATGTGATCCAAGCCCATAGGTAAGTCAATGGGCTCTGCATTGCAGTACAAAAGCTAAAAGTGGAATGTGTATTTATTGATTCTTAAATCACTTACAAAGCTATTTCAGCTCTTTATGAAAGTATCATCTGTTGTTCTTTCCAAATTGTCTTGAATCTTAACTGCTTTACACTGAACAATGGGGTCTGTTAGCTTCACTTTCACTAGGTATGTCTGACTTTGCCTGTTCCTATAAAGGCAAAGTCCAGAAGGTGAGTACCAGTAGCCACATGAATTGGAAAGTAAAGAGGGAAGCTAAAATTGTGCAGAGTTGAAAAAAATATTGCAAATAAAAAGAACATTGCAAAAAAAAGAACATTGCCACCACTAAAACCAGCCAACCACATGAATGAAAACCCACCTCAAAAAGGGAAAAAGTAAAGAGAGCAACTTGGAAAGGATAATCAAGTCTCATGTGAAAAAGAGACTTCAAGAGTCTCAAGGACAGAAGGAACAGGAGGGGGTTTAAAGACAACAGAACTCACTGTGCACAAATGCCTGAAACTGAGACAAAGGCACTCAATGCTGGAAACAAAAGCACCTCTCCCTCCCCAAATACAGGCAGCCCAAGACCTTCACTGAGCAGCACAAATTTCCCTGGAGAATCATCTCATTTTGAGAACCCACCTTCATCCCAGCCGCAGCTGCTGGCCCACTGGGGTCCACAGCCTGGATGTGGCAGGGTTTGCTCCCCCGCACCACAAAGCCCCAGCCCACGGCATCGCCAACGATCTGGGAAGAAGAAAGGACATGATCACTTTCAAACAGCTCCATGAAATTCAAGGGGGAAACTTCTAAATGGTCTAAGACATAATTTCAACATCTCTGTACTTCCAACACGTAGTAGAGTACAGGCTGCTATATCACTCATAGGAAAGGCTATATCCAAATGATTCCTCTTGCTTTTAATGTAGTTTCTTTGTTGAAGTAGGAGGCTGTAAAAGCAATGTTTCCAATTACTATGTTCAAGAGTGTTTTTAAAGAAAGGCTCTAATAATGTATGTGAATCAAATTTTCTGTCCCATCATGTAGAAAGACCCTGCTATAAAACTTCTGTTTGGGTAGGTGATCCACCCCTGCAGGGCAGGAGCACCAAGTCCAGATGAGTTTGTATAATACAAATGTTATTGGCTTTATGTAATTTTATACTCCTTTTAAGTATCACACTGGCATAAAGACAGAATAAACAAGGGCTGAATCAGACCTGAAATTTGTGGAAGTATCGATAATAGAGTTTGGGATTTTAAAATATAAATCTCAGCAAATACAAATAGGCTCAAATTAACCCATCAGAAAATGTCTGTTTGGATTGCCCTATGCATATGACATGCAGAAAATAAAGAAAAATTCTGGAGACATACCGTAAAAGTTTTTCTAACATATGGGGCTCCAGGCATCAAGAGCTCATCAGCAGTCACAGGTCTCTTTAATACTGTGGAGGTACAGAAATGAATATTCAATAAAAACATTTCTCTGGAATTTCTCCTAGTAAATAAGACACAGTGTTGGGATACATCTTTCTGGCCCCACTTTCCATACATGCTTTCAATTCTTGCAGCCTTGCTTGAAAGCAGTAAGAGAACCGAGGAAAAGCCTGCAGAATAACACTGAGTATAAATGCTGAGATCTTAGGAAAACTGGCCCATTCAGCCAACAGACTTTGTTGTCTGCAATCAAAATCCCCTAAATACTATCACAAAACTCAGTAGTGGCTTTTCCTGTGTCCAATGTTGAAACAAGTGACCAACATTCCTGGTACAGAGCAGCTTTCCTTCACAGCTCACTATGTGCTCATTGGGTGCTCTCTGCTATTTCATCTGAGTTGGGTTTGAGTCACAGAATTGAATAGCAAGTAAATCCTGCTTGGGTGAGGAATTATCTCAAGACACTTCTGCAACTGTAGGCACAGACCTATAACTCCCATCTTATCCAGGGAGAGACGAGGTAACCTACAGGTGGATTTTAAATGAAAGGAAATACCCGTAAGATTCTACAGGTCCTCATTGCCTTCCCATGTAATGGCACAATTTTCCTCCAAACAAATTAAATTTGAAGTTCTGCCAGATCAAATCAATGCCATCCTGTGAACCACTTTTTATCGGTCCACAAATACTTCAAAGACAAAGGACAACATAAAGATACATGCTGTTCACTCCATTTGCCTGCTTCACCCTTAATATTATGGCTGTTTTTCTTTTAGTGATAAATAATTTTGATGGTGTCTGTCTTTTCAGTCACAAGTGGGAGACAAATTTTCTCACAGACAGTATTTGAAGACATTCTTGAGTTTTTTAATGACATTCATGGGAGCAGAGAGAATTCTAGCAGACAAACCAATACCTTTTTTTTTTTACTTTCCCATGCATTTTGATGAGCTGTCATTTAGCCAGTGTTACCCTTTGCAGAGGGTCAATGTGAAAAAACTGAATGATTGTGCTCATTCGACAAGTCAGAATCAGGTAAATCATCCACGCAGGGCTCTCTTATGTGCCTTTCTTCATTATACCTTCAGAATTTTTTTTTGTTTGATGATTGTTTTTCTACATGACTGGTCAAGTCATGACCTGGGTGTTTTTTAAGTGTTTGCCTGCAAGAGAGCTCATCTGACAACAAATACACCTCTGCCAGTATGTAGTTCAGTAACATGCTTTGGGTCTGGGAAGCAGGAAGCTATTTGCGTGCAAAGTCTCTTTATAATCGGCAGAGGATTAAGAATTCCTTGTAACATTTACATCTGACAGCCTTATGTTAACCTATGCAAGCTGAGGTGTGGATCTGTACTTGTCCTCTGGGAGAAATAACCCTACATTGCCAGTAATTGTATAATTCTTAAAAATCAGTCTGTTTATAAGCCCACTGCTGTCTTCTTTCAAATATGAGTCTGTTAAAGATTATCACAGTTTGAAAACTAGTCCTAAGAGAAAATTTCTTCTAAAAATTTTATGCAAGAGCAACATCAGCCTGTTCTTTTTCTTCCAGTATTGTGTAATCAGCAGCATTAAAATAAACTTGTTCTCACTACTCATGGGCTGACACTTCATATAAAATCAGAACCATAAAAGTACAGAATAGTTGGCATACTTTAGATAACACACATATTTATGGATAGCACATGAATGCTATTTTATCTGTCCCAGAAAATTTTCCAGGATGTAATTAATATACTGGGGACAAAGAGCTCCCCATACAAAAGCTACCAGAGTGTTTCTGGAAAGTATACCTGAGAGATACTCTGCCAAAACACGATACTGCAGCACCCTTTACATAGGGGCAAGCCCCTTGTATGAAGGGGTGAGCATACTGGAAGGTGGTGCTGAGCACCCATCAGTAAAACACTCTGAGGATGCAATGGCCACTGGAACTGACAGCATTTCCTCTGCTGAGCAGCAGGTCTGGAGGGGGTTCTGGCTTCTGAGCTATAATCCTACTGAGTCCTTCTAATTATTTTAGTTCAGAGCTTCATACTGAATTCCCAGAAGAGCTTAGGCAGAAGGAAGGACATGTACTAAAAGGAGAGAGAGAGAAAATATCCTTCCCTTTCTGATGGCCAGTCTGCACAGCAGGAATGAAACGCACTTTAGTTCACTCATCTCCGGAGTAAATGGTCAATGTTTTGCACAGCATTCACCTAGTGCTTGAGGCATTCTCTTGTAATCACTTCAAATGCCAGCATCCCCCTGAAAGCAAAGATTACACATATCCACTGAAGCCTTACCCCGTTGTGAAGTACTCCCCACACCCCTGGCAAGGACTTGGTGAATTTGAAATAATAAGGAACTCAAAGGGCAGCAGGGGCCCTGTTTGATATTCAGGGCTATTTCTGAGGGAAACAGAGAGGCTGAAACAATATCTATCTTGGTCTGTTTCTCCCTTTCCAGATGTACAGTAAGAAACAATTTTCAGTGAACTGTGGAAGAATGGGTGTGTTTAACCTTCCGGCGTGGGATAGGAAATCCTTTCAAAAGGAAAATAAGCTTCAACACTACTTCTGCCTTCTGAAACAAACCAGTGTAAGACTTAAAATAAATTAAAATGTTCAAATTATCTCTGACAGGCTGAAACAATGCTGCCTCAGTTTTTTTTAGAGCCTGCTGTTTTCTGAGGGGTGTTTTTCCACAGCAGTTCAAGCAGTTACTGGATAGTTGAACTCTCCTCTGACTTGCACCAAAGGAATGTCTCTAGGAGGAGATTTGAATTGGCTCAGAGCTTGGCAGTAAAGAGGCAAATCTAGGCCTCTGACTGCAGTAGTCCTGAGAGATAAACTGCAGCTCAAACCACAATTATGGACTTGATGCAGAGATTACTGGAGGCAGACGTCTGGCTTGTGTTCAACAGGACTTCAGGCTAGAAGATGATAATAGTCCCCTCTGGCCTATAAAACCTGTGACACTGTGAATTTTTAATGCATTCTTGGAAACAGAGGCTTAGGCGTGATGATAGGCATTCTTCACGTCGCCTTCTCCCCACAGATGTGTCTGCACCCTGGCTGCTGTGCATCGTAAGCCATGCTGGTGCTCACCAGATTTGGGGTTGCAGAGCACAGGGGGGCTGCTGCTGAGCGTTGGGCTACTGCTGAAGTACCCACTGCTGCCACAGCTGCTCATGCTGCTCCTCCGCACTGCCGACACGATCTTTATCTCCTTGGTGGGACTCACTGCAAGCAGAGAGAAAACAGAGAGGGAAAGGGGGCCGGTACCAGTTGTTAAGCCACTTCCTTGTTTCTTAAAAAAAAAAAACAGCAACAAGCCATGCTTTCACTGACAACACTGGGAATGGATTAGTGTGTTCTACATTGTTAGAAGAGTCACTGCATGAGAGTAATGTTGTAACTAACAGTATGGCTGAACTGCTCCCATTGCAGCATCTTCTAAGAGGCATTCCAATATAGGGAACTATGTTTTTCCAGTTTTCCTTTCCCATCTTTCAGTTCTTACTAGACATTACTATACACAAATGCTGCAGGGCCCCTTCCTTTCACTTTTAATCTTCTTGAAAACTCCCCATAGAATGTATGACAAATTACTTTGAGTTGGGGGACTTTAACCAGTTCAGTTTGAACATGGACCCCAGATTTTGATCAGTATCTGAAATGCTGTTTATACAGATACACCCCAGGGAGCTATAAGTTTAGTAAAATGAATGACTGGACAATCCCTATAAACAGGGATGCATAATACTCAGCCCGGCATTTTTTTCTAACACTGAAACCCTTCGTCCAAAAACAATTTTTTAATACTGCATGGAGTCACCCTACAAACAGCAGCATAATTAATGAGTCACCTGAGAGAAAACTGGTGTGTTTCCTGTTGTCATGGTTCTGTTTGCGCAGGCAGAACGGGCTGTCATGGCTTTCTGGCATCAAGCGAGATTTCTCAGTCAGGAGCTCCATTAATCGCCGCCGCCGGCGGAAATTCATTCTGCACTGGTAGAGCAAGTTGCTGTCCATAAAATGGTGCTTGTTGGACACTAGGAAAAGAAATGGATACAAAGTCAAGGCCTGGTAGGCATAGAAAGAAATCCAAGCCTACCCATGTGCAACTTGTGCACTACAGACCTTGCTGTAAGGATGCAATGCTCAGAGCTCTCCTCTTCCTTCCCTTGTGCAGCCTCAGAAAGAGGAGGAAGGCTTCACACAGGTGGCTTCTATACACACCCTTTATAGCACAATAGCAAACTAGGAATTGCAGTGGCAAATGCTGGGAAGAATCTTTTACATTACTTTGATTAATGATATGCACTTTTTATTGCCCAGTGGAAATAGAAGTACTTTACCTCTCTGTGACAGGTTGCATAATGGTCCATCTCTGTGCACGATTCCTCTGTACACCTTGCTGCTGCTGCCACCACAGACCAGACTTAGCTCCTTAGGTCAAGTTTAGTGTAAATTCATCAGGCTTGGGCAGCCCCTTGGAGCTCTGTCCAACTACCTCGTTCAGAGCTACAGGGCAGCAAAGACTCAAGACCTGTGTATTTCCTCTGTCTTGTTCACCACAGACACTGTGTCCCAGACATTTCCTGCAGGCCACTTCCCCCCTTCGCACGGATACACATGGTTTGGGAACAGGCACCTGGCCAAAAATCATTTCTTACATAATGAACAAAAGTCTTAATTGCAACCTGTATTGACACAGAGCAAACCGCAGGCTGCTGGTGTCAGAGCAGGAGGACCAAGCCTACTCCCAGAGTGCAACATCACTATAACATCTACATCTTCACTGCTACCGACACTGCGATGAAAAATGCAGTAGTTGGATGGAGCTCTGTACCAAGTCCTGAAAGTGCTTTGATTCCTGCAGGTCCTGATTGCAGGAAAACTCTCTGGAGTGCTCTCTGCATCAGTACTGCAGCATCTAAAATAGCTGCAGTAGGTATTTGGCAGCATTTTCCTCCATTATCACCCAGCTTCTATGATCACATTCCACAGAAATCATTTTCCACAGTTTACCTTTTCAATGAATAATCCAGATTCGGAATTTTCCTTGTTTATAAATTGCATTTCTTGCAATACTGAATGGTAAGAACTGGTGGGCTACAGAAATTTATGTGTAAAGTGTAAAGAACAACACAGGTATGCACTGAGGTCAGTCAAGTCTATGATTACACGTCTCAGTCACTTGGCCTCCTACTGCAGACACAGAACTTTTGCCTTGCTCTTTGCTCTGCCCCAATACATGGGGTCCAAAACCCAGCAGAATCCAAGGTGCTACACAAGAACCAGAGCCTGGAGCCCTGCTGGTTGCTTTCCTTTCATTCTCATCCCCAACACAGTCTTTCTTGCTCTCATCCCTTCTGAACACTCCCCATGTCTCAGGTTACTCTCCATGGAACTACAGAACTACATGACAACCTTGCAAAATAGGCTGTACTTACACATAAACTGCCAGTAAGTCATTTGATGTTTGTGAGCTGAAGAAATAACCTCAAAGAGGAAAAAGTCCAGTCCAGTCACCTCCAGAGATGTCAAGTCACCCAGACAAAGAGGAAGATGCCAGTCCTAGATATGATCCTCAGGGCACTGTCTTCTATGTGGATGCAGAAACTGCCTTATGAGGTCAGATCATCTTGCAAAGAAGCATGTTCCTTGCCTGCCTGGGTCACTGTCAGAGAGACCACTGTCTGTACAAATGGACTTCTACCTTTAGGACACAAGGAATAATCAGCACACAGGAACTTTCTGAACTGCACATGCTGGTGCCCAAGCTGCCACACAGGCCATCTGCCCCTGAGTCACACTGCATAGACTGTAAGGCATCCCCTAGACTGCCTGGTTCTGTCAAAGATCTTTGGAGAAGCCAGTGCCACTTGGCTTTTGTCCGCTTCCTTTTGATGCTGAATCTGTTGTGTCCTCAGGGATGCAAAATGGCTTTGTTAAGTCAAATTTAGCATCGCAAGTAACTCGTTACTGTGTTCTGACACATTAATTATTGCAAGCACACACTGCTGCTGTGCTCCCCATTTTGGATACATATCATATGCAATACTATGAAACAACACTTGCTAACAATCTCTATTTTTGAAGAACGGAAGCAGAGGAGGAGAGATTTGGCAATCTGCCTACATCCCCCAAAGGATTTGCTATCAGAGGCAGAGTTAGTATGTAGGTTTTTGCAGCTACCAGTTTCATTTTAAGATCACTGACATAATAAGTAAAAGTAGCATTATCTATCAATATCTTACCACATTATTAGAATAACCTAATTTAAAGACAAAAAAACATTTTTGAGGCCATCTCAAACTCAGTCTTAAAAAGGCAAGCTCTACTTATTCAGTACTATTGCAATTCATAATCTTAAATGAAAGAGGACTCCACAAATGCTTCCTTGGAAATAGAACTGCTGTGGCAACCATTCACAATGTAAGAAATATCAGTAGGCTTTCTGAGTCAGATTAAATATTATGACGCCACTGTTTTTAATGAAAATTATTCTGTTGTTTGTGCCATTAACTGAAGTGTTCTGACAGTACTCAGAAATTATGATTATCAGAGATAAACATACACTTGTCTGCAGACATTGTCAAGCACTTTGAAATTCAAGAATTACTGACCATGAAACTAGATAATGTAAACATTTTAATGCCATGATGCTGAACATATTTTAGAATAACAATACTTGTTTTGAATTAAATATTGTAATATTTCTATACTTAAAACAGCAAAGCTTAGGTTTTTCACTGAAGTCACTAATCTCTGCTGTTACTATTTAAGTCCAAAGAAGGGTAAATTTTTATACAATAGATGACTGGAAGTGGAAAACCTAAGTCCAATGACTGTGTGTTAGAGAATATTTGTATATGATTTACACAAAGACTACAAAGGATTTGTAGCCAAAATACTTAGGATATGCAGCATCAGTATAGAATTTGGTATGCTCCTTGACTTTCATATTTTAACCTCCTCATTTCTAAGGACAGTTCACATATCATGTGTTTGTAACATCATGGAATTTTTTACATATTTAAAAATAAGCTTAAAATATAAATAGAGCAATATAGCTCAGATTGTCTCCTTGTGCATAAGTCACCAAATAAAGTCTCTCACCAGAATTATTACTGCACCTCATGAGGCTCTTTTTTTTAAAATCATCTGAGTTATTCATGATTTGTGATTAAATGTCCAGGCTGTGACTCTCTGCCTAAGGATGAGTGTATCTGGAAAGGTGTGGAAAAAGGAATTTCCACACCACGGATCAGAAGGAAGAAGTTGAGGAGGAGGAGGCAGATGTGGGTGCTGGCTGCCTCTGAAATCACTCCTCAGGTGCAGTGGCTGACTTTAAGCAAGAGCCAGGACAAGTGACCCATGCCCTGTCCTTGGTAAATCACAATTCTGTGAATGCTGGATGCAGAGCATACACAGAAGTTTGGGTTTGTCACACTGGCAGCTGCTGGGTGAGAGGTACAGGTGCAGTCATGGGTGCTCAGCTCAACCGCTCAGCAGCCCACACTTTGCTGCAAGCAGCCGAGAAAAGTGGGAGTGAAAAGCTTTTCCAAACTGATGGCAGAATGCTGAGAGGGTTGCCCAGACTTGCCCAGGAGCAGGTTCTTTAAAGTTAATTTAGAGGTTGTTACTTCTGGGTGTTGACTCAGAGGCAGCAGCAGATAAACTTGTGGCAGCTGACAGGGCTCTTGCTCCAGGTACCTCTCATGAAAATTGCTGTTCTGGAAGGGGATTAACAATACTTCTCCTGAATCAGTTCACTGCCCTTCACACTGCAGCACAGAAAAGCAAACTGGCACCCATTTCAGTTTAACAGTCAAGCCATGGCTGATGAGTGTCAGCACCTGCATTTGTACATTACGAGGGTGATGCAAAGAGCAAGGTGGGGTGACTTCGTGTTTCTTGCTCCAATTTAATTCACGGCTGTTCAAGTGGCAACATGTTCATGTTACAATGTCCATCTTATGCAACAGAAAGAAATGCACCAAATAGAGTAAAAATACGGCAACCAGAAACCTCCAAAACCATAAGAGTATACAAGAGCATTTATTGTCCTGGAAGGAAAGGCACCAACTAGTATACTAACATATACTCATCTGTAACACATATACTTGTATACTAACATATACTCACCAATGTCAAACTTTGGCAGTAGGGTCATAACCCACCAGTCTAATCTCCCATGTACACAGGCCATAGAATTTCTCCCAGAAACAGAATTTAACAGTTATCTTTTAATCTTACAAAAAGATTAGTTTACTCATACTTTAAAGCATTTATTGACTACTTTACTCTTCCTTTTACAAGCTATTCAAGCCTTCAGTCACTTGCCCTGACAGAAAATAAAGATTCAACTCAAAGCTGAATTTGCTTAACTTTAGCTGCTAATCCCTGGATTTTGTCACACCTTCATTAGAAAGTTACGTACGATCTGGTAAAAATCTTTGCAAAGAAATTTGTGAAGAGATGAAGCCAACTCTCAAACATATTTTTATCAACTGAATAAATACTACCCCCTAAATTCTGACCTTTTTTAGCCCTCCTGGAGTCCTCTTTGGAACTTCTTTATCTTTCCTAAAAATCTGCTTATCAGAACTGCATGCCCAAAATTACAACCTCGCTCCCCTTTTCTAACTTGTTCTTTTTGTACACCCCAGGCCCAACGTTACTAGTGCACTGTACTGCACAAATAGCATAAAATGGGAATAATTTGTGCCCTGCACTTCTTCCTTTCCCTGCATAGCACTGCTCCACAGCAACAAGTGGAACCTGTATTCTCATTTTCTAGATGCATTGCTCTGTAGTTATACCATTAGCTATAAAAAAAAAAAAATCTCTTTTGTAGTAATGACTATTTAATTAATAGAGTTCAATTATTTGTTTACTGGCTCATATAGAGTTTGCAGATTTCATTGGCAAGGGTTTTAGCTGGTCATTCACCATTTATGTTACTGTTAATATGAGGAAAATCACAATATTTTTTTGGGATTTTCTCTGTTTGGGAGCATTTAATGGTGCAGCGTTGGTGCTTCTTGTTCCTGGCTGCTTCACAGTTTCTGTTCAAATACATAAAATATAAATAGTAACATCCATGCAAATCTTCTTTCAGCTTCTGATTCTGACATAAAATCCCAGGATCTACATGGAGCTCAAACCTTTTCTTTTCCACTTTTTCAAGGAGGCTGATGCACAGCAGAGATAGAAATATTAGCTTTACACTGATTACATAGGACTGAGGAAGCTTTAGAAAGTACAAAAGCCTATTTTAATAAATGGTATGACTCATCCCTGAAAAATCAGGCCATTTTCATAACTGGCTTTTCCCCCAAATCCCTCCCACCACTTCAATTCCCCATGATTTTTAGTGCTGATAATCTGTGTACATCTCCACCGTGGTGATTAATGCTTTCTACCAGCTGAAAGCTGCAGTCCCCAGTAGGACACATCCAGTGAGGCACTCCAGCTGCTCTGCACGTCCCCAGAAACAACACTGTCACCAAGCAGGCTCGTGGCTGGAGCCAGGGAACGGCTGTTCCATGTTGAGGGAGCAGTGGGAAGGAGATCAAAGTTACAAGGAGCCAGATGAGCAGATTTTCTCAAGAGAGCAGAGGACACATTGAAGTGTGTGCTTATTTGTGTGAGAGTGTGCTTGTGCTAGGGTTAAGAGGAAGAGGCTAT
The DNA here is from genome assembly GCA_013397155.1 of Irena cyanogastra. NCBI lineage: Eukaryota > Metazoa > Chordata > Aves > Passeriformes > Irenidae > Irena > Irena cyanogastra. The sequence continues at coordinate 1,202,548 of VWZV01017164.1, read as the reverse complement.
AAAACATGAGCAGAGTGTATGGATTTTTCAGTGTGGATCTGTCATATCTTTCTCCACTTAAAGACAAAAGCAGCGCTGAACTCTTTCCAGCAGTGCACAACACATTTCCAAGTCTTTGACTGCACAAGGCAGCAGCCCCAGCCAATTCAAAAGTACAGTTTATCTTTTAAATGAAGTAGTTTCCTCTGTTTAAATGATGGGAAATGCAGTTTGAAGTTGCAGAAGACCATTCTAGACCTTCACTATTACTGGCTGCAATAGTCTGTGCCTTCATATACCAAGTCACAGATGACCATATCAGTTTTGACCTCTGGAGTGGCAGGATATTACCCCAAAAGAGCAACATCATGCCAAGAACAAATGCATGATGATGAGACATACACTGACAGGCTGCAGGGGCTGCCAGGGACTAGGGGGTTATCTGAAGGAGAGCACAGCTAGAGCTGCTTCCACCTGCACCCAAAGTGTGCCCAGGGAAGGGTCTGCCTCCCACTCCACGTCATTTTGCTTTCTTGCTCCCCTCTCCAAAGCAGAACCAGTGTTTAAAAGGGAAGGAAACAAATAACCATATAAAATACGAGTTCCTTAAAAAATGCCTCTCTCTATGGATAGCACACAGCTTGCTGAGCCAGCCTCCTCTGTGCCTCAGGCCATTGGCCAGCACAGTTTTGGCTGCCCGCCAGAGAAACAGTGGAAGTGTGTGTCCACTTTGGCTTTCCCAAAGCAGTGGTGAGTCTGCGGGCTTGGCCAACACTGACAGCTGCTGAGAGCTGCCCAGAGCAGCTGCCAGAGCTCAGCCAGCCTCACCCCACACTGCCCACCTCTGCCACAGCCACTCCCGTGCTGCCCCTCTGCCGCTCGCACCGACACACGTGTGGCTGGAGGAGAGTAACTGGCACTTCATTCAGCACTGGACAATGCTTTTCCCACTCCTCTCAAAGCCTTCCTGTTTTTCTGCTAATCTGGCACTGCAAATGCGTTTTAATCATGGCACCTATTCAGATTAGTTTCCTTTTACACATTGATGAATTCCACCTGCTTGGATCTCCCACAAATCCAGGGAGAGAGACTACAGATGTTCTGTGAGCACAGGGCCCGGGATCTTGGGGCTTGGATTCCCTGCATAAACACAACACTTGCATTTCCACCTTTTATGAATGTTTATATGCCATGCAGACTGTTGATAAGCCCACCTGTGCATGTATTCAACCACGACATCAAACTCTCTGCAGTGCAGCTGTACTAAATTGTATTTTTTATCTTATTTGAATTACAAGGAACTCACTTTGAACAGAAAATGGATCTAAGCTTGAGCTGCTCTTGTTTTCACTGATCCCCTTGTATAAAACTGCAAGGCAGGTTCTGGCCCTGCAATACCAAATCCAGAGAGCTGTTCCCGTTCATGCTACTAAGGGTGAAGTCAGTAAGCATGTCCAGAAATAAATAGGTCCTGGAACTGTAAGTAGGTCCAGAAAAAAAAGCTGTGCTATAACTAGAGAGGGCTTTCAATGAACTGTAGTATATTCATGTAGTCCAAAAAAAGTCTAGACACCTTCTATACCATCTTTAAAGCATCAGTATTATAGTAAACTGTCAAAAAGTTCCTTGGGAACTTAAATTCAGAGTATCCTGTTCTTATTAAGGTGGTGTGCTCTGATCAGTGCATTAACATGTTATTTCTTCTGCCTTAAAACAGGTATGCAGATATGTGCTTCTATATATATTTTGTCTTTCAAGCCAGTTTGCCATAAATTTGCAGTATATTTTCAAATACACATTACTTACTCCAGCATGAAAAGCCGGTGTTGAATCACACACATTTCAGCAGTCTTTTTGGTTTGTATATGAGAATTTATCATCTTTAATTTAGTAAGTTTACAGAACATAGCCAACTGCTTTTCTTTGCTTCCAAATAAAGTATGGAAAGTACGGTCTGTGGCAAGGGAAGCAGAAGATGAAAAGGCCCATCTGGGTATCTCTTTTTTTTTGTTGCAGCTGTTAAAAACAGAAACCCATTCTCTGTCAGAAAAATAAAATTCAATAGTTAATATGAAAAGAATTTTTCATATGTGATTTGCATAAAGCATAGAGCACGTGGCTCTTTCAAAAACCAAATCCATTCCTGCTATAGATAAAGACAACAGCAAGAAGAGCACAATGAGAAGCTGACATACATGAGAAACTGGGGGTTTATACAATTACATACTAAGTTCTTAATCTTTGACTTCTTACAAGGGCAAAATCATGAAAAATATGCAAAGTGGTCTCTAGATTTAGCATAAGCAGCTGAATTACTGTGGGTGAGGTTACTGTCCCTACACATGGGAACTGCCAGGGAAGAGCTGCTACACAAACATGCTTCTGCTTGGCATCAGCACGGGAGCAACAGGACTTAAAAAAACCAAAGTTGTGTTGTAGGACATCATAGACTAACTGAAGGCTTGTGTTTTACTGAGATAAATCAAGGCGTCATCTGTAAAAATGGGATGTTTTATAATTTTTAGCATAATGAAAGCTTGGATATATCCAAGGGCTGATGTGATTCAGGTTTTAGATCAACTAGAAATTTTTTTTTAAAAAATACATGTGTTTATTTTGGAGAAGAAAGCCTATGATCAATTAAGTCAAGGATTTATGGTATGCTTCAATGTCACTTGTAAACTTCCATTTGCAAAAAAAAAAAAGCGGTTCCAAAGAGAAATCTTGAATTAAGGAAGAGTACATTTCACATACATGGCAAGTTTTCATTTTGCAAGCGAATCATAATCAGCTAATCATAAGCAGTTGGACATCTAAGGTAAATATAGCAGCACATAATTCATTATTCACAGCAATTTTAGAAGAGAAGGAAAGCTTTTCAACAAAAGCAAGAGAAATAATACTTTGTTAGATATTTAATCCACTTCCACAATTATAACAAACTTTCAATTGCATCATGTGTCTTGATGGTTAAAACTAAATGCATTGATCATCTTCAGAAAGGAAATTCTGCTGTATAAAAGTACAGAATAGGGACAATTGCAAAGAATAGGGACAATTAAATATAGATATAAGACTTTCCTGCAGAGACAGGGACATAGCATGTGTCAACACTTACTGTTCTCACTAAGTCACTAAAAAGTGTTGGTTTTCATCTTGGAAAGTAATTTGCACAGTGGAGTTTGCAGATAAAAGATTAACTCTTGAAAGGAGATAAGCACCTGCTTCTGTCTACCTTGAATATACCAGGTCTGATCAAGTGCAATTATCTCAATAAAACTTTTTAAAGTTGAAAGGTATTTTAAAGGAGGATGGAGGCTGAAGATACTGATATCATGTCTAAGACATCTTACCACAAATTTATTACCATCAAAAAATCCTAGCACTGACAAAATCATATAATCATTTAGGTTGGAAAAGACCTCTAAGATCATGAAGCTCAACCATTAGCCTGACACTGCCAAGTTCACTAACCCATGTCCTTAAGTGCCGCATCTACACATCTTTTAAATTCTTCTAGGGATGGTGACTCTATCACTTCCTTGGGCAGTTTCAATTCAAGACAACCCTTTCAGTGAAGAAATTTTTCCTAATACTCAGCATAAACTTGCCCTGGTGCAACCTGAGGCTTTTCCTCTTGCCCTGTCACTTGTTACCTGGCAGAAGAGACCAACCCCACCTGGCTACAGCCTCCTTTCAGGGAGCTCTAGAGAGTGATAAGGTCTCCCCTGAGCCTCCTTTTCTCCAGACTGAACACCCCCAGCTCCCTCAGCTGCTCCTCATCTGACTTGTGCTCCAGACCCTTCTCCAGCTCTGCTGCCCTTCTCTGGACACACTCCAGCCCCTCAATGTCCTTCTTGTAGTGAGGAGCCCAGAACTGGACACAGGACTTGAGGTGTGGCCTCACCAGTGCTGAGTGCAGGGGGACAATCCCTGCCCTGGCTCTGCTGGCCACACTGTTACTAATACAAGCCAGGATACCATTGACCTTCTTGGCCACTTGGGCTCACTGCTGGCTCATGTTCAGCTGCTACCAACCAGCATCCCCAGCTTCTTTTCCAATGGGCACCTTTCCAGCCATTCATCTCCAAGCCTGGATGGGGTTCCTTGCATGGGGCTGTTGTGACCCGAGTGCAGGACCCAGCACTTGGTCTTGTTGAACCTCACAGCATTGGCCTTGGCACATCACTCCAGACTGTCCAGATCCCTCTGTAGAGCCCTCTTGCCTTCCAAAAGATCAATCCTCCAAACCAACTTGGCGTCATGCACAAAGTCAGCTTTTCTGCCCTCGATCCCTTGATAAAGATCTCCTTAATAAAGATAATTAAGAGGGCTGGCCCAAATAATGAGTCCTGGCCCCAATACTGAGCACTGGAGAATACTCCGGGCCTGGCCATCCAGCCAATTTTTTGCCCTGTGAAGAGTGCACACATCCACACCATGGGAACACAGTTTCTGAGGAATGCCACAGGAAACAGTATCAAAGGCTTTACTGAAGTCTGGGTAGACCATGTGTTGCAAAGAAGACAGCTGCTAGGCTGTCCTCTCTAAAAGAGACTCTTACACTCCTCAGTCATTCAGGAAAGCAAAGCCTCACCAAACCTATTCTGCTGCTGGTCTGAGTCTGGGAATCCACATCCCAACCCTCTGGAACAGAGTGGACAGCCAAGGCAAAATGCTTTATGCTGAACCGTGCTGTGGTCACTGCTCAGGGAACATGCTGGGGCCATGTCAGGGAAAAAGTCACACCAAGGACATGGAGCTGAAGGTCAGCAGCAGCTTGGGAAACCACAACAACGAAAGAGACAGGATGTGATCTGGCACAGGAAGATGAGTTCAGCTGCTCAGGCCCCCATTTCTCGCAGGGTCCACTGGCAGCACACACAGTACCATCTGTGGTACAAGGCAATCCCTGTTTGCTTACATTCCACAATATATTGAAAAGTATTCATAAATGAGCTATGGTTTGGTTGCTGCCATGGAAGAAATGCAAATATTCATCTTGCAAGTGGTAAGTGCCATCCTAAGACAGCACTGGTTTCTCTTAACAGTATTAACTAGATTTTAAATTTAAACTATTTATCACTGGAGATTCCAGACTTCAAAAGTTTCTGCAAGGCAGGCATATGTTTCTCCATCCCTCAAGCTTTCATACTCAATGAGTCCTTGGAGAAGGACAGGAAGACTCTGCCTGTCATGTCAGCAGTGCTCTGCTGTTGTGGCTGCAGGTGCAGGTAAGTTCTACAGCAAAGGGCTACAAGTAAGTATGAGCCAAAAATGACTCCATAAAGAGCTCTGTGAATGCCCTCTTTTGTCCTTGGACATCTCAGTATCTCGGTTTTCCAGACTGAGAAAGGGCTGTGACTATATGTGGATGCTCACACTGTCCTCTGCCTGCCCCAGACCATCCTTGCTTTGGCCTGATCTACCTGGGAGCTGGAAGAGAACTTCTTCTTCTCCTGCTGCACATGAATTTTGTCCACAGTAGCTAATCTGTCCCACCATGCCCATATGAAGAAGAATCAAGAAAGATCCAGTCTCCTGGGGGAAACTTTTATCTATTAACAAGCTCTACATACCTCATCAGATGGGCTTTTCTACAGCTGAGAAATGTGTTCTGCACACCTTTTGTCCCTGCCTTTATTTTACGTGCATCACCAAACTTACAACACTTCTCACAATCTCTATTTCTATATTCTGGATGAAGGCCATCAGAGTCCACAAATGCCGAGTAACTACCAGCAATTGCAATCCCAACATCGGCCTTCAAGAAATGCAAAATGTATAACTCCCTGCTACTTATGGGGGCTTTATTCCATATTATATGGGGGTACCAATACACACAAACCTGGGTCCTACTTGTGAAAATGGTTGTAATGGTGGTTTGTGGGTTATGATTTCACAGAATCACAGAATATTCTGAGTTGGAAGGGACCCACAAGAATCATTAAGTCCAACTCTTAACTGAATGGCCCATATGGGGATCAAACCCACAATTTGCATTATTAGCACCACACTCTAACCAGTGGAGCTAATCTCAGTGATTTGTGTGGGCCAGTGAGATTTTGGCAGGAAGCAATTCAGCACTTAAGTACATTTCATAATTTTCATGCATGACAGGGGAAATCTGTAGAGTTAACATATATCCAAAGAGATCAGGAAGATTATTTTAAAACGGCAAATTTGATGCTTTTGCAGAGTTTATACAATTCCTCTTAAACCACCGTTTTCCTTTGTAAAATTAGCATCAGTGTATGTTTCCTGTGTGAAACCTAGTTTGTGTCTGACCAATTAAAGTGAAGAAAAATGTGTCAGGAAGCCATTTTAAATACAGTGCCTCAGCTGCAGAATACAGCTTCTCTGAGTAATTGAAATGAAAGTCAGTATTAGAAAAAAAAATTGCATAATTCGGTTGTGGCTGGAAAATTACTACTGAGATTGGCAACTTCATGCAACTATTTCTATTACTTTCCATCACATTAGGTGGGGTAATAAATACTTCATAAGAATAATACAGCAAGTTTTATTTTATTCCATATTGTGGGTATCAAACAATACAGCTAGAAAAAGATTGCCTTTAGGACAGGAAATGTTTTATTCTCCACTGCTGTTCAGTCAAGAGTCTTTCTGCTGGTTCTGCCAACAAGGATGCCAATTAGTGTCCAGTAACATTTTGGTATTGCTGATGAGAGACAAAACAAAGGAAGCACAGTATGGTGAAATTAATTTATGGTACTAAGACACAGAAAAATAGCTTTCTTTTGTTTTTTAATTGGATCTAGAACTCTGTAAGGTGGGTGGGAGGGTGTTAGGGAGAGAATACCTTTCCTGCTGTTTTACAGTTTATATCCCTAATTCTGTACTGGAAGCTCTCATTTTGAGCTCCCTTCTCAGAGGAAGCCAGCATTACAAGAACCTTCAATGTGCACAGATCATATCCAGCTGCTAAGATGACCCTCAAACCAGCTCCATGTTAATTCTGCCAGTACTTTCATCAATATTCCTAACACCATCTAGACAAATTGCTGCAGTGAAATGAATGAATTCTCCTTTCACAAAGGAGAAAGTGTGCACAAAGCATGTTCATTCATAGAAGATAAATCTCAAGGACACCATTCAGTTTTACTTTACTTCCAGCATCCCCATCAAGTCTTTGTGAAATCCCCACTTAGTTATATTTGTTTTATTAAAAACAGGGTGAGGAAGATGACAGTACCTTGCAGCAATGACCTGGCATGGACACGTGAGAAGACCACTTCCTCAGCAATCAACTAATTCCTAGAACCCTGTCTTTACTTCATGAGTTTCAAAACTGTTTCTAAGGGGGCACTTTGCACTTGCTCTTGACTACAAGAAAACAACGGGCAGGAGACAAACCTGCAGAATGGCCAGGGCTACCCACAGAGGAGCAGGGCCAGTGTCATTCAGGAATGACCCCTGAGACCTGGCTTGACAGGGGCAAAATTATTTCCTTGCAAAGGTGCCCTGCTGAGCATTTGCCTTTGTTAATGAAACAATGGTTGATCTGCAAGAAAAGCCACATCCTGACTTTCTTAGCTCTGCAAAGATTTCAGTATCTAAGAAAACCAGCTTTCCACCAAATGTTAAGTCCTGACTTTATTTTCTTTGCAAACAACATCTGTATCAACATAAATCTCACCTTTTTTTTCTTTTTCTTTTTTTTTCTGGTAAGTGCTCTGGTTTGGGACCCCGGAACAGTAAGGAAAGTTTACCACATATGTAATACACTGAAAACGTTCAGGTAAAAATAGGAATGAAATCATTGCTGCTGTAAAGAGGAGGGGTGGCATACCTTTCCTGTCCATCAAGCTCAGAGCAGTTGGCACCCTATAAATCATAGGAAGCACAGGAGTAATTATAGAACTGGAAGCTGATCACTGTAAACATTCAGAAGTAGCACCTAGTAATTGCAAGTTAATGTGAACATGATTAGAACCTTGACAGAACTGTGCAGGCCACTTACATGCCCATTTTTCTCTATTCATTAAAAAGCAACCTAGTCAATCTAGCACCTTGTGTACTAACAGCCTGCTGATATCATCTGTTTGTTCTCTGTCAGAATTAGGTCTGATGCAACAACACTTGGACCACCAGGATATGGTTATTTTCTCATTGTGCACTAAGTAATGTAGGTAACAACTTCTACCATTCTGTTATCTTCTCCTGGCACCCCTTCACTGCTCCTAGAGGCACTGCCATTCTATGGTGGGAAATGCCTGGTCACAGAAGGGCAACTGCACTGAGAACAGATAATGACAACATGTAAAATGAGGCCAGGGGTGTTAATTTCTTCACCCTTGGGGCAGTAGAGAGAGAAAACTCTGTCTCCTCCACCCTTGACAGAAGGAGCTTCTTGGTGAAGGTGTATTTGCCAGACACATTATACTGGACCATGAAGAAATATTTGATTCCTGCCTCAAAGAAGTTATACCACCAGGACAAATACAATAACACTTCAACTAAAAGCAACATCCTCCTTCTTGCCCAAACATTCTAGAACAGCTCTGCTACATGCCCAAGAGGGAAAGATGCTTTTCTGGCATCAGACTATGCTCTGTTCTGCCTACAAGCAGGGAGATACACAGACCCTTAAATTTTTACCCTGCATACAGAATGTAGCTTATTTATGACTCTAATCCCTATTTGATCCTTACAAATCTATTTACCTCAATTACACACATTGCAGATAGCAAGTTCTACAAGTTAATTACTACAATCAGTAGGAGTACTGATCTTCATCCACATCCTTAAGTTGTTATTATACAGTTTCAAATTCCAGTCATATTCTGCATTTGAGGAAGCATTTTCAGAACTAATAGAATGCACTTTTGAAAAAGCCACCCTTCTACTAAATAAAGTCACTGAGACTCCTATCTGAAATAATTTAGAACCTAAATATACTGTGATCAGGAAGACAAGGGCCCTTCCATGTGATTTGAGCTGAAGAAAGTGCACCATAAGTGTAGCTTTTACTGCTTGGCAGTGGATTTCTCACCGTGCTGTATGATCCCGTGCTCCAGGAGCCTGCGGCCGAGCTGCTCCGCGTCGCTCCGTGTCGTGGCCTCTCCCTCCTGGATCAGCCAGTCAATGAACTCCGATGCTACAAACGTCCGCTCGTACTTGACTCCTTCCTCTTCCCTGGCTTGCAGAAGGGTATTCTCAGAACTCATCAGCCTGGTATGGTGGGGGAGAAAATTGGTAGTGAAAATGGTTCTTCAGAAAAGCAGTTCCAGATCTATTCTGGCAAATCTCATTTATATCAAGCAAACGTATATGAAGCTTTCACTGACTTACTAACCTTTCCTCAAGCTATCAATCTACTTAGGAAGTGAATTAAAACTGCTTAGTAAAGAAATGTAGGCTTTATATCCCTGTGTGAAGTTAATGCTTTCTTGTTTTTTCCCCTAAAAGAAAATTAGATTTTCAGGTTTTGCATTTCCCCTATTTAGTGTTTAACATTCTCTAAAAGTCACTGTATAATCAGCTTTGAAAAAAATTAGCCTAAAAGCACCAGAATGTGACTAATATGTTCAAAGCTTTCTAATTAATATTTACAGTTAGCAGGACTATACCCTGAAGTCATTTAGATGACTTTGAAAATTCTCTCCATAAACCCTAAAACAGCTGCAGAAAAATTCAAGAGAAGGAAAAAACGTAGTTCTGTGGTTTGGGGACGGATAAATATTGTCCATCCAACATTTGATGATGCAGCTGCAATCAGCGAGTTGCACACGAACCTGAACACATTTAACATCTGAGGCTCTGTGCCTCAGCTGGCTCAGTGTAACACCAGTCAGAGGAACATCATGAGATGTCCCAAAATCTCCTAGCAACAGGCATATGAGTAGCTGAAAGATACTAATAAAATTCTTCTCTATTCAAAATACCTATGCAAATTACACAGTCTTAAAAAAAACCCCCTCAATATTTTGTTAATGCAAAAGTCAGTTTGAAAGTCTGAAAGTGAATGCAGTTTTAAAGAAGAAATTAGAATAATTTCTTTGTAATACAGAATTCCACTTTTTGAGGGGATAATGAGCACCATAGCATCCTTATTAACCTATTTTTTTAATAACTATTTTATTTATTATAGGCTAGTAATAGAACTAGTGGCAAGACTTCCAGAGTAACAGTTCAAGAACTGTTATTTCTACGTAAGAGTAACAGGTCCCCTCCCTTCACCAACTATTTTGAAATAAGGGCACATCTGAACTACAACAGGCATGTTCTGGAAGTGCTGAATCTTTTTCCTTCTGATAAAGGAATTGAAATTCAAGTAAATCCATACATGAGCCATCTGCTTCTTAAACTGACAGCACATCCAGATATTATGGAAAATAACTTCATCTCCTTTGGGAAGCATCAGAAAAATCTGTGCCATAGGAACACAGAGAGAAGTTTCATTTGAAACTACAGTGAGGAGGTTTGACAGGGTCCAACCTCTGTTATTTCACCTAAAAGACTCTTCTCTTGACTTTAATGGGCACTAACATGAGGAATGAACCTACTAGACCTGACTACCAGGTAGCAGATCATCAAACCAGGCAAAGGCTGCTCAGCCACAGCTGTGAGTCAGTGGTAGCACAATGAACTGCTCATTTAGATGGTGTGTCATTGCCAGCACCTCTGAGCTGAGTAAGAACTGAGAAAGCCAAATTAGCTGAAGACAACGTATTGACTCCAGAATTCTTGCAGACTTTATTATTTTTTAGTATTTTAATTTACAAGTATCTTGTCCCACAGCATTTTGTCCCACATCGAATACAGACCTACTGTGCTCCAAGGGACTATCTTTAAATGTGTCTCGTTCACCTGCCTTTTTCCCCTCCAGAAAAAAAAAGCAAACCCAAAGCTTGTGTCTTTTCGTACCATCTGCTGCATGGTTACCCAAAACTGGTTACCCAGGCTCTGCAGGCACCAAATAAAAAATCCTTAGGATTACGTTAATTGTTCTTTGATGAGTCTATAATTAGTTGACTGCCTCACTGAAATCGCAGATAGAAAGGTCCTTGAAAAGGCAGTGCTAATGGTTAGATTTTTACAGAGACACAAAAGAAATCTGGAAAAATATCAAGTGGAAAAACACTCCATTTGACATTTCACACCCTTCTGCATAAGCCCAGAATAGCACTGCAAAGGATTTGGACTTGTGAACAAACAGACAAATTGCCCGTTTAAGAAGCCCAGACACAGCAATCCATGCACTTACATCACTCACTGAAGTAAATCACTGTAACTCCACGGCTGTCAACAAAACTGGACCAATTTACATTAATAAAAAACCTGGCCTTTTATTTGGCAGAACTGGAAACTTCCTTTTACTTTTCCATTTTCTCCTTGCTCCAGAAAAAAAATCAGGCTGTTAATGTCAAAACGTATTATTTGCTATAACTGGTGTTGTCCTGCATTAAATGAATGTATTTATCCAAACACTGAAATTCAAACTCCTTTTCAAAACAAATTTTTAACCTTGTTTTTATCAAAATAACTGTACCAGACGATAAAAGCAACTCAACCACTGAATGAGTTAAACTGAAAGTGATTCCAATAATGCAGTCTCAAAATTATCTGAAAGATTTTCTGAAATTAAAACCATAAATCTGCACTTCTTTCACTGTGAAATCTGGTTCAAAAATCTCAGTTGATGTCAGCATCATGAAATGACTTATAGCTCCTATACATGACTGCACCAGAAACAACAATCTTGTGTGTCTGACCAAACCCTACTGAGAATTGCAAACATCATAAAAATAAGATGCCTGCAACAATTTGATTTTTTTTTTTTTTTTGAAGCTACAAAGGCTCTGTGCTGGAATTACAAAAGATTTGCAGCGAGAGTGTTGTTGAACTGAGGAAATATATTTATCTCATTCAACCTATCTGGGCAGTCCTGTACAGCTTGAAAGCTGATACCAACCTTAGATCTTATAAACTACTTAACAATTTCAGACAAGACTGTAGGAAATCCAGTAGTTTTCATCTCTAGTTATAAACCTGAACCTCAAAGCATGTTCACAGAAAGGATTTCCAAAGTTTGCAACAATGTGCAGGGAATCTGAACTGATTAATGGTTTTCAGTGCAAATGAAGGGAGAATAAAATCACAGACCGATTTTAAATCTTCTAATCCCACAAGTACAGCCACCAAAGATGCCCACAGCGAGTGAAGGGCGTAATGCACAAGAAAGGAGAGCTCAGGTTACGAGGAGCTTTGTGGTCATGCAGAAGAGAGACAGGAAAGGGAGTTCCTCAACAGAGAGATAGTCCTGATGTTCCCATGTGCTGGGGCAGAGAGCAAGGCATTTACCCAAAACAGCTCTCTGAATGTAAGGAACCTGCCCAAGACATCCATGCCTCTTCCCTGCAGCAACCTGTTGATCGTCCTAAAGCATTTTGTTCATTTTACCCACTGAGAGTCCAAATTTGCATGGACTGGTGTTGGGTAATGTCTGTAATTTTGGCAAGCACAAACTACGTTGGCTTCTGAACATAGTGGTACTCCAGCCGTAATGCAAAGAGTGGAAAACAGCAGGAAATAATTATAATGTCTATCTTAAATTAGCAAAGCCTAGTGAAGATCAGCAAACTCTACAAAATTAGACACAGATTTTCAAAATGTGTTGAATTTGGATAGAGTTCCTTTGGCATAGCTGCATTTCTCTTGCAATCGGGTCCATTGGCATTTTGATAAACAAGTTGAATATGCTGGCAAATGACTTAATGTTTGTGCACGAATACTTTTCTCTGGTTGCTGCCATTTAGTAATTATTTTAATAGCACTGAATTAATATTTTCTTTCTCAGGACTATCAGCAAACTGATACAACAGATGTATTACACAATCACACATTTCACTGCAGAATGTTTCCTGACTTTCACCATTAGATTTTGAGTTTAAAGTGTATCCAGTGAAATTGTGAAGGTGTTACTAATAAAAGTGCATAGGCAAGGGAGATAACAAAATCTGAAATCTCTGCACAGTGGATTTGCTAAAATAAACAAAGTGAAGCCTAGATAGCCCAGGTATGTCTTCTTATCTCCCATGAATATAAAATACTTCTGATGATCCATGGAGAATTTTGACTAGCTTTGACTGTCACATACTGGTTTTGAAATGACAAGTATTTTTAATTTATGCTATATTTAGCACTCGGGGCTGGTTTTAAAAGTTTCTGAACCCTCCAGTTATGTTGCCTAGAAGCAAGCACCTCACAAGGATGCAGTTATATTTAGATACAGGTGCTGCTTTTGGCATTAACTCCTTTGCCAAGATGGGAACACTCTCTACAGTTGTGAACATTTTTCTGCTAGTACAGAGTTAGACAAACTGGATCACAGACATTGGTTTGGGGATAGTTCTCCATTCAGAGAAATGGTGATGGAAGCAGATACTGTTAGAACAGAGTTCTTTCTACTATGACTCCTTCATGCAGAAGACTGACATCAGGCTTGCCAATAAAAAATATTTTTCTTATGGACAATCGAAAGAGAAATATAGACTAAAAAAAAGCACTGTAGACACGCTAATCTACTTTTTAGAGTATGGATCAGGCTTGTAGACACTGCATGTTTATTGAGTCTAAAGAGCAAATGCTGTGCTTAGTAAGGCACAGAAGAGTTTGAAGGTGGCTGATTCATTTCAACTGTCCCAGTGCATAGAATGGAGGATTTTCTCCAGTGATGCATTTTCTTATGTCTTATACAATTTATTATATTTTACTTTAAATAGTCACAGGCACTGTGTCTTGGGGAATTTTATATGATGGCAAAAGGAGTGGCATTTACAAGTATTTGTTTATATTTTGAGTTCACTGCTTTTTCACCAAACTGATCTTCAGAGCCAGCTAATCTTGAAAATAATATTTATTATCAGCTTTTAAACTTGGGAGTTTACTGAGTGCTTTCTTCTCAGAAGGAAACAAATTTCCTTCATCAAGAAAATACAGCATCTCTCTCCTTGCTGCTCCACGCTTACGCTCCAAGCAAGCAGGAGAGTGGGTGGTATTCAGTCTAGAGCAATACTTCAAGTTTTTTGGTAAATAACACATCACAATTTTTGCATTAATTTATAGCATATGTCAAAATGCATTTTCTTCTCTCTGCTTGAAAGTACCATGTCAAAATCTCTCCATCCTGAATAAAAATGTCTTTAATTTCATATTAGGAAGTATGGTTAAGATACCTAGTTACTTGATGGAAGTAATCCAGTGGGATATTCAGTATCTCAGCATAATAATCTGTTTAAAGTAATAATTAGATGCTCTTGGTTGGGTTGGTCTTTTTTTTTTGAAATTGCTTTTAACATAACTTTTCTGATGTTGAAACTTTGCAGACTGGATCACTGACAATTCATCTCACCTATGATTTAAAATCATACCTCCCTGTGAAGATGTAGATATGGAGTCTCCACAGACATGCATCTGCTTGTTCAATAATGTTTTAGGAATTATAGTTATGCTTTTACATATAAAATAATTAATTATTTTTACAGGATAGATTTCAAGGGCTTCAATTCACATTGACTTCTCATATAGAATGTATTTACAATCTGGGGCATCAGATGTTAAACAAAATGCCTCAAATGAATATGGCAGAAAAGCAAAGGAAAAATAGGAGAGGGAAGGACTCTCAACTGAAGTAATAGAATTGCCCAGACCCATTCCTGCATGAATTGAAGGCCTCTGATGATTCAAAAATAGATTAACAAGTATCATTTGCCTCACATGGCACTGTTATGAACATATTATGAATACTGAATGCAACATACTTTTCATACAGTCTTTGTCCTCTCATGAACACCTTCACCTCATTGTCCAGTGGGAACGTCCCGTCATCTTTTCTGAAGCGGTAGAACAGTTTGACATCCTTGAATTCTTTATGCTCATCACAGACTGAAACATAAAATAGTTAAACAAAAAAAATATCTTCACATACATGTTAAGTAGCTGAGGACCCATTCAGCAGGTACCACTGCTGAGCTTCAAAGCAAGCACGTGTAGAGTCTAACCCCGGTATTTCTCAGCACACAACTTTATTCCATTCTAATGAAAGGCCGGAGAAAACATTCACAGAGGTAAACAAATTTCTTGGTGAGGGGCAGAAGTGTCCATCAGTTTTGTAAGTATTACTGCAAACATAAAGAGCAAAAAAGCATCTATCCACTACATACCCAGGAAACCTCTTTTGGAAAACAGTCTGTTGGCTTTTTTGTTTAAAAGGCCACCAGAGTAGAATGTCCAACAATTTAAGGTTTGCCAAACTTCTTAAAGTTCTTTGTATCAGTTAGCAGTGCTGTAGAAAACCTGAGACTTCCTAAAGAAACAGTTAAATCCAAAGCCTTCTGCCTTCTTAGAACTGTCTCAATTGCTCTGCCATTCCAGCTAGCCAATGGTAGGTACAACATGAGCACACAGAGAAATGCCAGATTCAGTTTGTAGAACAGCAGCTGACCATGGGCTCTTGTAAATGCAGAACAGAGCCTCATTAAGGGCATAAACTGATGGGAAAGCTGTCCCAAGCAAGCTTCTCCTAACAAAGCTGTCAACCTACGTACATGCGGGACCTTCTGCACCACGGAAGCAGGAAGTGGTGTCCCTTTCACTTGACACAGGACTTGAAAGAATGTTCTAAACATGCTGCAGAACCTGATAGAACCTCTCTGAATTTACCTGCCCAAGTTCACTTCACAAAGTATTTTACTAGAGTGCAATACATGAACATTTTCAAGAACCACCTGTTCCATTCTAATATCTACACACGTATATATAAAATTTCTTTAACAGTTTTCCATTGGATGGTAAGGTAGAAAATGCTTGAAGGTTGTTAGAGCTTTCAACAAGCATTCAGCAATAAAATATCTATTGCTCAATTAAATTAAGTCACTCAGGCATCCACGCAACTCTTCACTGACATTTTCTCAATAGAGGATTAAACAGACAGATTTGAATACCCTATAATTACTTTATTCTTTAACTATCTACCGTGAGTCCCAGTTTCCATAACAACCCAGAATTTTCATTTAATAGCCAAGCAGAAGCTGTAGAAGTGGCACTCATTCAATATGTGCATTTCTGACTTTAATTAAGGTGTTGTTAATGTACTGCAGACAGCAGCAGCATTGCTGCACATACAATGACCTCTGCATAAAGTCAACATTTGTCTGCCCAAAGTCACTCAGTTTTCACTTTAAAAAGAAACAAATGATACATTTGCTGTTTTGAAATGGGTAATACTAAAGGCTTGAAATCGAGGCCTTGGATCTTCTTTGCTCATGTGCTTCTCAGCCTCTTTGTGCCCCAAAAGGCAACTAAATGCTACCAGTGAATTGGAAGTCTTCTCATCAGCATGAATTGTTATTCAAGAAGCTGAAAGGAACAGATCTCAAATAGACAACAAGTTTAGGAGAAAATTAATCAGGGCACAGCCAGACCACTAACTTTCTTGCAGCTGTACCAGCACTAATGTTTGTGCAGCTGCTGTGAGGGCCAGGGCCAGGGAACTAATCCACGTGAGAAAAATGAATTTTTTCTGGCTGATTTTTCAGATGGGTTTTTCAGCTGGAGAACTGTGCTCTTAGGAGCAGGGAAATGAGGGCAGCAGGGAGAAGGGGGACACAATCCAGCTGGGGCTGCTCTGGAGACAGGGAAGCAGCATCACAGTCTCCAGTAAGTTCTCCCCCTGCCATGGAGAACATCACTCCACACCTCTTCAGGCTCTCATCTCCTTCAGGACACAGGTGACCTTGCACAGCAGCATAGTTCAACAGAGATGCTCCATATCTGGCAGGGAAAGGATCCTACCTGTCCTATACTTGGCTGAAGAGCCGGAGTGGGATTTCCCTTTGTCTCACAGCAGTCAATAAATTTAGCTTAGAACTCTTTAGCAGGTGACACTGCACTTACCATGGTGGATGATGCTGTGATCCAGTAATTTCTGCACTAGTTTAATGGCTGTCTCCCTGTCAGAGGCCTCTTTGTGGTCGATCAGCCAGTCAATCAGCTCTTTGGCAACGAAGCAGTTGGGGTACGTTTTGAGGTGGTGCCGCCGGTCCTTAATGACCTTTTCTTCATGCAGTCGGAGCCTGGGGGCCAAATCACCTTGTAAGTATCATTTGCAAAGAGCCTCTGTGACAGCAAGATTGGGATGAGAGTGGAGCAGTGGTACCCACGCCCTGCTCACAGGATGGGCTTTGCAGGTGTTGGGCAGAAAAGTCACACATCCAGGGCCAGCATCTCACAACCAGAGAACCCACAGCAACTATTTGTTACAACTTTAAACCCCATAACTGGAAAAACTTGTCTCCTGCTCAGTGGGAAAGTTTAAAAAACTGAAGAACAGCACAGCATATTAAGTCCATTATAATACTTCCCGTAGGTCAATTAAACTGTCAATAATTTGGAATTAATTTTCCCACATTACCACTAATGTGTTCCATATTATTTTATAGTATCGCTGCTGTAGATTTTTTTTTAAATCTCATTAGTTTTTGCAGCTGTAGCTTCTCGCTTGGTTGCGTAACTGCATTTTGCCTCCAACTGCCCAAAGACAGCACTTATGATTTAAAATTCAGGTGTGAAGCTGCTCCAACACAGTGTAATCTATCATTAAAAAGTTGCCTCCTACTCCAAATAAAGGAAACTGTTTTCTTGCTCAGGCATCTGTTGACAAATGCTCTCTGCAAAATCTCCCTCATCATCCTGAAAGCAAGTTGGTTGAGATGCTTGGGTTAGAATGCAAGACCCTGATTTAAGTAATATCTTGAGATTCTAAGGTTCTGCATCTTTATGTTTAGTCATTTTTTTCCAAACAAACAAAATAAGCAACATTAGCAATGAATTAGCAGACAGAGGTTTTAAAGTTGTTGGCAGTTTTATGCTTTCTTGTTCCATTTTAATTAATCATATCAGAAAATCGGGTTTTGTAATGTCTATACGACAGTTCTGAGCAAAGTGCAGAAACAACAATACTTGGGCTCCTATCAAAACCAGAAACATTGCTGTTCATTTCCAAGTGGCCAGAGCCCTACCTTGTAAACACTCTCACTGACTGCAAAGAGTCCCAAGTAATGCTATAATAACTGTAGGTGGTACAAGGGTAATAGCACAGAAGGGTGTTAACATGAGCCTCAAGAAGAACAGAGCAGGAGTATGAGAAATTTTTTCTCTCAATGAAATTCCAGTATGAAACAATATTTTCTCTTTAAAATCATAAAAAGGGAAAATATTTGGCTGAAATCAATAAAGGAAATTTATTAGGGCATCAGACAAGATTTATGTAGGCTTCTGCCTAAAAATAGTAGCAAAGCAATGCTTTGTTCTGCAGCATTTAGCCTGGAAGTACACTGGAATTGCCAATCTGGGATGTGAATTCAAAGACAGATTTGCAAGTATCATAAAAAAAAAGCAAGACTTTTATATTAAAAATACTGATAAATCAGATTAGTATTCTGTAAAGAAATGCTGATAAATATCCCACAGATTGTGAAATTCTCTGAGCTAAAATACTTTTGCTTAAAGCATATTTTCCAGATGTGTTCTAACAGCTGTCGCTATGCTTAGAAAGAAAAGCATTCACAGTTTTAATTATAAAACATGCAATTATCAGTATGTCTGATGGAGCTTTACAACTAAAATACATTCCAGGTTCTGTTAATGTTCGTCTGGTCTTATGTCACACAATAACCTGCAAGAACAAGACTAGAAAAAGAGTGTATAATACAAAAGTAGACAGCTCAATCCAGCTTTCAGTCAGCGGTGTAAGTCTAAATGGATGGAGTTCATCTGACACAAGAGGAAAAACCTCTTCTACAAAATTCTTTGTCCTCATGTTGCATATGAGTATACCAGGACTGGTCTGAAATTTCACAAACAAGCCAGTAGTCAAGAGCCCCAGAAATGAGCACTTATGTCTTGAATTCCAGCTGCAGGCTCTCCTGCAGTTGGTGAGCGTATAAGTATTTCAATTCCTCTGTCATGTAAGAAGACACAGGTTCTCACTACAGTCTTTTGCCTCACTCAGAAAAAGGGTCTCTCTGTATACCTTTTTGTCTTTATTTATAAAACTCATAGGTATTTCCTGATCTGAATTAATTCCACTCACTTGCTAAAGTGGATTCAAATTTGCTAAGAGGATACAAAATCATTAAGTCAAAGAAAACATGACCACATAACCCTTAGAAAACCTGAAATTCCACATGAACGTGGGAATTTCTTCTGCAGTCTATGCCAATTATGTCCATACTGAATTATGTCCAGGCTTATTTATTTGGAATAACAAACACAAAAGGAATTCAAATTTTCTCTTTGGTGATGTACGCTGTTCTCTTTGTCAAGGCTCCTCTACAAATCTGCTAAAAAATCAAACTCTATGGAGGAGAAGTAGCTCGATAAATTGACACTGTACCTAGTTTAAACTACAAATATAGAAGCCTCAGTTAAAGTTATTGAGTATATATTGTGGTGTGCCAATCAAAGGTTCAGGCAAGAATTCAAAAAATGTGTCTGTGCTCGGAAGTATTTCTCAGAAGCCAAGTCAAACGGAATAAAAAGGAATAAAATGTACCAGTGAATACAATTATACACTGGAACCAATACTCAAATGAAGTGGTAAATTCTTTATCCCTTGGCATTGAGAAGCAGGCTTCTCACCCAAAGTCCTTGATGTGTTCCCTTTAAGTAATGTTAATCACTTTATATCAGCTAGTCTGCATGATGACTGGAAAAGACCTAAATTAGCATCAAAGACATTTTTCTCACTAGAAGAAGTTTTTCTCAAGAGCTGTTCAGGAGAATTAGCTGACTGACAAACCCTGACCAGTTTGAGAGAAGGGGGAGAAGATAGGCAAACAACTAGAGGTGATGGGGGACACCTTGACGCAACAAGCCTTTGAAATATTGACCCACTTTCTGCAACTTACTAACTTAACACCAGAAAACCATTTTGTGTGTACCACTACCTCATCCATATATAATTCCGTATATTACTCATGATCACCTGGCAGATTTTGCATGTGAGACCACAGTCTGCCCTACCTGAGGAAAATATTGTGAGCGAGATCCAGAGCATTTGAGCAATTGCCTGTGAAGGTTAACAGGCACATGCAACCCTTTAATATTTACAAATTTATATCCAGGGCCCTTACTCATGCTTACAACATGAGCTGTATTTGCAAGCATACATGCCAGAATAGTTTTCTTGGGGGTTTGTCTAAACAGGAGTTGCTCCTAATTGACAATACGTAGGGACTCTTGCTCCAAACAGAAGTGTCTTCCTCCTATATAGCATGGAACAAGATAACTTGGAACACACCGCTCCTGCTTTGCAGTAAATGAGGTCAGAGCTTTCTGGAACAATGTTATTTCTTATTTCTTGAGATGCCATTAGGCATTTTCATGATAATGGAAAAATCTAAATTTTTGCCTAGAAATTAAGAATCAGGCACTAACTTGGGATGAAATTGCTCTTGCAGCTACATGAAACTTGCATTTTGGTTTTCACCAACAAGGACATTTTTATTTCCACCAGGGACATTATGCATTCTGAAGTTCCTTGCCTCATTCTGAACCAGTGGGTAAGGATTTATGAGATAGTGCCTGCACAATTAGCTTTCCTTTCCAACCCCAGAAAAGGCCAACATGCTGGATGAATATACATCATTAACTGAACCCAGCTACTTCTCTCATTAAGTCTAGTAGTTTGTGCTTGGCTAACGTAGATCTTACAAAGCATTATCCAATCTTGAATTCTACAAATGAAAAAAGAAATAAAAACCTCCTGCTCCTCCTGGGAATTTTCTGAATAATTAATCTGCCAGTTCCCACATCCTATATAGGTCCTATGCTTATCCTAGCAAGGCTCAACAAAATGTGCAAGGAACAGGTTGGTCCCTGGCACTTTAAATAGACAACATGGTTTGAAGACTTTCATAATACGCTCCACTCTTTCACCTCTTTTAGCCTTCCTGAAACAATCACACACACACACATGAAATGTACATATAACAGAATCATAGAATCATAGACACACAAACAGTTTGGATTGAAAGAGGACTTTTGAAGGTCACCTAGTCTAACATGAGCAGGGACATCTTCTCTATCTAGCTACTCAGAGCTCCTTCATGCTGACCTTGAATGTTTCCAGGGATGGGGCATCTGCCACCTCTGTGGGCAACCTGTTCCAGTATTTCAACACCCTCATTGCGAAAAATTTCTTCCTTATATCTTGTCCGAATTTAGCTATTTTGATTTAAACCATTACCCCTGTCCTATTGCAACAGGCCCTACCAGAAAGTTGGTCCCCATCATTCTTCTAAGCCCCCTTTAAGTATTGAAAGGCCACAATAAGGTCTCTTCCCCAGGCTGCACAGCCCCAACACTCTCAGTCTGTGTTTCCGTTTCAAGCGGTGCTCTGTCTCTCTAATCATCTTCAAGGTTCTTCTCTGGACCTGCTCCAACAGGTCCATGTCCTTCCTGTGCTGAGGACTCCACAGCTGGACATGGCACTCCAGGTGGGGTCCCACCAGAGTGCAGCAGAGGGGCAGAACCAATTCCCTCAACCTGCAGTCCACAATGCTTTGGATGAAACCATTTTTTTTTTAATGGAAGAACAAAACACCAGTGAAGAACCAGTTAAAACATAAATCCCTATCAGAATTTACTAATTATTGAACAATACACATGGATGATATAATTAGTCATAGCATAATGCAGATCCTGCCTCAGCATGCTCAACTGCTGCTGAGGAGTTCTGGCATGCTCATGGGTTACTGCTCATGTGTTACACCTTGCATAACACCCTTGGTTAAAGTCACTCTCCCAGACTGAGCAGTGCCAGGCAGCATTCACTGAACTACTACAATTTTATCAAATTTGGGTAAACTGAACAAAACTGTATTAGATCCCTTGAAAATTAGCAGCTATATTCAGAGAGGCAAAGCCCTGCAGATGGTTTCTGCCATCTTAAAATTCTTTCACAAGTTTCATGTATATAGAGAACTTCTGTAAGGGAAGGATTTACTTATTTCCAAGTAAAACTAGTCATGATGTCCTTTGTGAGAAACATATGACAAAAGAAGTATCTTGCCAAAGATAAAGACAATTCATGGTGGCCATAGAGCATATGTTTTTCACACCTCTTCTCAAGGGACATCCTAGGTCCTCCACTGGCAGGTAGAATTGCCCCTTTCTGTTTGAAACAGGACACTTTTTGTATCCTCACAGAGGTCACAAAGTTTGGTGTTTCTAACATAAGCATATGACCTGTCTACAGGATGGTAGATGGGCATCTTACTAAAAGATCACATTTTCCAAAGCATCTCAGTGACTTAGAGGCAGAAGTCCCACTGAAATTTAAAACTTAGAAGTTAGTTACAAACCTGATTCATTACAAAATATATGAGCGTAAGGTGGCATTTGTGTATATATACACACTCAGGAAAAAATTACTTAAAATGTCATTTATACTAAACTTTTGGCTTTGCACTGTCAACAAAAAAATAAACTAGGTCAGTGAGGATATGAACTTTGTACACAGAAGCAATCGTGAAGGTACTCTGTGAATGCAGTGTGTGTTGCTGGGACAAGCATTTCCAGCTGGGCTTGCCAAATCCCAGCTGAAGTGTCAGCATTTCACTGCTGCCTGTTCCTCTTTCTATTTATGCTTCAGCTCCGCAACCACTTGGTTCTGTTACTTGAGATTCACAGGAGCTAAATTACCCTTTAAAACATGGGGTCGTACTAGAAATAGGATGAAGATATTTCTGTTTTGGTAGCTGTAGCAGAGCAGGAATTCTGCAATTTCAAATACATTTAGAAAGAGTGTCTTCAAAGCAGCTCCTGATAGCAGTTCTCATCACTGTGACAATCTCCCCTTTTTTTGCCCATAGCCATGTATGTAGTCAAAGTGAGGAGATGCCAGAACATAGAGCCATAAACCATCTCTTGGTGCACTGCAGAGGAAATCCTAAAGCTTCCAAAGAAATGACAGTTCACCAGTGTCCCTGTGGCTTTAAATAAAATGTTGTGGCTGCCTCTTTCATGAAGTCTTTTTTTATACATTCAGAAAGTACTAAGGCCACTAAGCCTGCAACCAAAGGTGCACAAGGACACCTCCAATACTCATAACATCTTACTAACACTGTCATGGATCACAGCAAACTCTGGGGAACAGACACAGGCATTGCTCAGGGTCTGAGATGAAATCAACATGATGTCTCTCAGAGACTCTCCTTCAGCCCACAAGTTCAGGCCAGAAATTCAGAACCACAGCCTCCAGAGTACTCCAGACTGCAGAAGAAATTAAATCTGTGTGTTTGTATTGATCTGTCATAAAACTAGAGATCCCTTGTAAAACCTACAGAAGCTGTGAAGTGACTAATCTCCCTGCCTGCCAAGCCATTTCACTTGCATTTCACTTTAAAGTAAAATGTGTTCAAACACAAATAATATATCTATCTTATCTAGGTTCTATGTTTTACTTGGAACCTTGAGAGATTCTGTCTTTCTGGAAAGCATAAAACTGGGTTTTATAAATAGGAAAACAAAGAATACAGGCAAGTTTTTATTTCACCTGCCCCTAGTCATACAAGGAAAGTGGAAGGCTGCTTGTCTCAGCCAGGCTGTTCACTTTCTGGGCTGAAGCTGTCAGAACTCAGCACATCACAGCCCTCCTTCTCTAAATGGAAGTCAGACACACTTGTGCTTCTCACTCAGTTATGGATGAGCTGGGATGCACCGCAGGACAAATGTATGCAGGCCAAAGTCTGTGGGATACTACTGTGTGGATCCCCAAAAGAACTGATGTACTTTTCACTCAAAACCAAGCCATTTTAGCTAATATCAACCAGCTAGGTTTTTTATTCACATTCATTTTCTGTGTCTCCATTGCATGGATATTCTTAGGCTTATTAAATCAATGTGTACTGTGAGGATTAATTTTTGCAAGGATATTTTCCCTAATCTAAATGGAAGACCACCAAAATTTCAAAGTACAGACCAGAAACCATAGCAGAACTGTTATTACAGACATCCTATGACTGGATTAACATGGTAATAAACTCACCAGCTCTTGTAAACTTATGCAAAAATACCTCCCAATAAAGGAATTATTTTATGGATAGCAAACTCAGGAAGAGGCAGTGAGGTCTCAAGGGATGCCAGTGAAAATCAATTAAATTTGCGTCAGGGAATGCAGGCCTGTTATCTCAGTAACATGGCTGGAAGAAGAGAATGTTCCTTTGAAATGCTGAATGAGTTAAACAGGGAAAATACAGGTCAGAGAGACCAAATCCTACTGCTACAGATACTCCTGCTCGCACTGCCATTCAGGAACCTGGAGAGACAGACCAGCAGCTGGGAAATAGGATGCTCAACTACAGGCCTGCATCACTGGAGTCAAGAAGAGGGGTTGCACCAAGGACACAAACAGCTGTGGGTACCAGAAAGCCCTGCTGTGTGAGAATTCCTCTCCTGGATGCACCTGGCATGCCATGGGGGTAGGGGAACCAAAACAGTTACAGCCTGAGGCATGTTATGCAGCAAGGCTGACACCTCTTTTACCCAGAGGGCAAAGCTGACTTTGACCTTGGTAGGCACTGGCACTGCATGCAGCAAGTTCCAGACCACCTGAGAAACAAGATCTTTTCACCACCCATCTCTCAGCACATCTGGGGAAGAGCAAATCTGTAATACCCAGGACACAGCACAGTACTGAACAAGTCTGGAGTGCAAAGAGTAAAAGGGGTTGTTATATGCTGGAGGTAACCCAAGAAATCCATGGGAGAGTTGAAATCAGTCAAGTGCCTAATCTTGAGTGCAGTTTGCTATTTCTTCCACCCTGTCAATAAGTTGCAAATAGTTTTGCTAGGACATTATATGGGTAACTCTGAGCTCAAAGTCCTTCCAGAATGGCTGCTCACAGCCTGAGAACCACAGACCTGCAGGAGATTTTCTCCCTCATATTCTGCATGTCTCAGAGGAGCACCAACTGTTTGGACTTCTTTCAGTGGTCCTTGGCAACCCTGCTGAATGCAAGAATAAAAACTCTGCCTTCATCATTAATGAAGTGTCATACTGCAGTAATACCTCAATTGATTTTCACAATCATTTTCCATCTCCACACAAGACTCTTATCCAAATACTGTGCTGAATCATGACTGTCATTAAGCATAAATATCCAGTACCTAACAGGTAAGATAATGAGTAATAAAATGCTTAGGGTTACGTACAATTATTAACAAATTTGATTTTGTACTGGGGCCATGACTCAAAATTTCTTATTCACTTCCAACAAATACGTAGATCTATCTTAAAATGAATAGAGATGCAATATTATTTCAATATACAATATGTTGTATTAAAGCCATCAAACCTTATCTGTTCACATTCTAAATTAATAGCTTCCTTTCTTTCATGTTTATTATAACTGCATTTCTAGGATTTATTTTTGTTTTGAAGGAAGCTGTGATAGTAGTAAGTGCAAAAGTACTCACTAGAAAAGGCACTTTGGATTGAATTTCTTTAAATTAAAAAAAAATATGCCACGTTTTGACACTGATATTTGCTTTTTTACCTCCTCCACCTGGCAATACCACAATATGCAGGATGCTGCACTGACCAAAGACATGATTCAAGGGAATTCTTTCCACTGTCTTCCAGAAGCCTATTGAAATTCAGTGGTTGACCACTAAACTGTAAAACAAAGCTGGAAAACCGATGCAGATTTTTAAACACTGAAGGTAATGATCCATTTGACTGGGTTGCCTAGAGGCAATTAAATTGTTAGAGGATGACCTTCACAGTTCATAAATAGACATGGAGGAACAGGTAAAACTATAAAATGTAAGGCTGTGCACTAACAACAAAATGCTCTGCTGAAAACTGAGAACTCAGAGGCTTAAATCAACAGAGTAAGAAATAGCTGAATATGCGGTAGTGAAACTTTCACTGAGTACAGGCTGAGACTATGCAAAAACCAAGGGCAACCTCACATTCTACTAACAGAGATGTTTCCAGAAATTATGGGAAAACCAGTTGTTTATGTCATTGTATCTGATACTACAGAACATAATCGAAATACTGTGCTTTGTTTGTGACATCTCATTAAAAATGATCAGCTCAGATGCAATGATGTAGCTGTACTCTGGTATGAGAAATGATGAGCCAGTCTCATGAGCAGAGAGAAAAAGATACTGGATTGGGAGTCTGGCTTACCTAGACAAAAAGTGAGAAGAGCAGAATTACTGTCTACAATCTTTCAAGTTGAAAGCAGAGAGCAAGAAAAGCTATTTAAGTAATGTTGAGGGATCCTAACGTAAGAATTAGGCAAAGTTTTGGAGAAAATATTTCTAATTCTTACTTAGGGCATTAATAATGATAAATATATCAAAGGATTATGTATTCTAATATTCTTCAGATAACCTTCCAGTCCTGTGGTTTATAATTACATGATTTACACTGTATCTCTAACAACCTTGGGAATACTGTAAGGTGGAAGAATATCAGAGGCTGACCTTTGAATGCACTATACCAGGATTCAGCCTTTTTAAAGTCCTGGTTCACATCAGCAGCAAAAAGGGAAAGTTCAAATGCTGCCTATATTAAGGCATTTGCTGTTTATGTCAAAGTTTTATTGCAAGTATATATGCAGATATACAGACATTCTTTGTGTATTTGCCAAAGCTCAGGAGCTGTACGTACGAGAGATGTCCCCATTTTGTGAACACGCTTCCTTGTTTTTGCCACAGGGTGTTCCCTGGTTTTCATTTTTACTGTGCAAGCGTCCAGTAGTCCTTACCTGGCTGACTGGAAGGATGGGGATTTAACTGGCCAGCCAACACCAAACTAGTGGCATGTTCTCCTCCAGCATCTGAAGGAAAACGTACAACCTCTGTGGCATACAACTGTGTCAACACAGAGCTGGGACCTGCTGTGAGGAAACCCCATCAGCTGGTAGCAGCATGCACAGAGACCAAGGGTCTACTCTGCTTCCTTGCTAAATCAAAGTGTAGAAGCCAGGAGGAACTGCAGTGGCTGAGGATCCTTCTGCCACTCCACAGCCCAGCTCTGCATTTTACCCTTGGCTGAAGTCTCTACATGTCTGAACTCAGTTGGCTTTCCTGCCTCCGTGTGTAACATTCACTCATCCTCTTGAGATCCAGATCACCAGGTTTGCAGGGACCTCCAGCTTCTAACCTGAGATGTTGTGAAGTTACTGCAAAGAACATGTCTATATAGTCATAGTCAGCTTGGTCTTCTTAGCCTGGAATTTGTCTAATGTTATGTAGTGGCACATAATTTTATTTTTTGAAATAATATAGAGTTTGTAATTATTAAAGTGAATAAATCAAAATAGGTTAGAAGTCTAAATCAAATGGTGTTACAGCCTTTTAGACTTCCCTTAAGTTGTCTTGTCTTTGAGAGTAAAATATAAGCCAGTATGACCTTTCCAGTCAGCTGGAGGCAACAAAGCAGCATAATCCTAATTAACATTCTGCTCATTTATATATTTTCTTCTTACAGAAAATTCTGTGGCATTCAGTAACGTCTCACTGCCAAAAGAAAAAGAAAAAATAAACCACCATGGGCAGATGAAAAAAATGAAAAATGTCTCAGAAATCTACTGACTGCCCCAGACTACACTGAGTTCCAAATGAATGCACGCCAATGGTAACAATGAATTTACTCAACAATTTTGCAACATAACACTGCTGCATTTATTTTTTAAACACAGAAAGGATTGCTCTCTGACACAAATGTTTTAATGGCAAAAAACCATCCTATCTGCTTTAAATCTCTATGTCATGCAAACACGTAACAGCAATAATTATGGTATGTAAATTTAAGGGGATTATTTAATGGGATGAAGTTGCTCACTGCCTAAATTCCAGTAGGCTAATGAAGAACTTCATCATTAGGGAAAATCTATTATTAAAAATCATAGTTAAATACTGAATCTATTTAAAATATTTTCCTTTTGCAAAAATCTAGCCTGGGGATTGTTTTGTTTGATTAGCTCAGCATTTTTCTACATCTCATATATTATGATATGAACAGACACACAGCTGTGGCACAACCACTCTTTATGAATAGTTCCTTCTGTCAGGACACTATCAAGGATCTTGTCTTGTTTGATTAGGCTTTGTCAAAAGCTCACAAGTATATAAGCTTTGAAAAGATTAATATTACAGAAGCATTCTTCCTCTCCTCTTAAGATTAAATGGAAGTTTTCCTTTAAAGTAATAAATAAATCCCAAGGAGTCCAGAGAAGTTCCGCTGCTCTACTGAACAGCTTGCTCCCATTGCTGGGCCATGTGTTTGCCATTTCTCCTTGTAAGCAATATACTCTCTCCACACATCCCAAAAGCTCAGTGAACAGGTATTTATGTGCTCTGACAATAAATTCAAAATGTGACTTCTTACTGCTTTAATAACTCAGACCATGCATCCTGACCCTTATCCATCAAGTAACAGCATCAGCTTTACACACTTATCAGCCCCAGTAGAATGCTGCTGGATTTAGATTATAACAACATGGTTATGTTTACAACATACTCCAAACTTTGTCTCAGGCCTCAACTTGAATCCAAAACACATGTTGCACAGACAGCTAGAGATAGACTTTAGATGGGCAATAGGACAAGAGGAGCTGAGTGGTTCAGGCCTGCACTGTGCCTTTATAACAAACCCAGGTATTCACCTATCATCAGTGTAAATGGCCCAACACTGTGTGTTAATCCAATTCTCACCTCAAGAACAGCCCTGACATCACCTGTCTTGAAGAAAGGAAGAACTGCTGGAGCTTGGCTATGGTTACTCCTCAGATGGTTTGAACAAGCACAGGTGGGCAGACAGACCACAGGCACTTGTTGTTGCAGCCACCCAGGCATGTGGAGGATGGCTAGAGCACGTGCCAAGGTTTAGTCCCTTATTCGTGCTGGCTATCAAAGCACAGTACAGTGTTCATTAGGTCTTAATTTGAATGTAACCAAAACCAATCGAATGAGAGAATCACAGAATCATAAAAAAGTTTATGTTGGAAAATACTTTTAAGATCATCAAGTCCAACCCTTAACCCTGGCAAGTCCACCACTAAACCAGGCTCATGAGTGCCATATCTTTTAAATACCTCCAGGGATGATGACTCCACCACTTCCCTGGGCAGCTTGTTAGAGTGCTTGACAACCACTTCAGTGAAGAAATTTTTCATAATGTTCAATCTAAAACTCCTCTGGTTCAACCTGAGACCATTACTTCTTGTACTATTGCTTGTTACCTGGGAGAAGAGACCAACCCACCCCAGCTACAGCCTCCTTTAAGGGATTTGTAGGGATTGATAAGGTCTCCCCTGAGCCTCCCATTCTCCAGGCTAAACATCCCCAGGTCCCTCAGCTGCTCCTCATCTGACTTGTGCTCCAGACCCTTCCCCAGCTCTGCTGCCCTTCTCTGGACATGCTCCAGCCCCTCAATGTCCTTCTTGTAGTGAGGAGCCCAGAACTGGACACAGGACTTGAGGTGTGGCATCATCAGTGCCAAGTGCAGGGGGACAATCCCTGCCCTGGTCCTGCTGGCCACACTGTATCTGGTCCAGGCCAGGATGCCATTGGCCTTCTTGGCCACCTGGGCACACACTGGCTCATGATCAGTAGCTGTTGATCAGCATCCCCAGGTCCTTTTCCAACAGGCACCTGTCCAGCCACTCAACTCCAACTGGAGCATTGTATGGGGCTGTGAACAGAATGCAGGACCTGACACTTGGCCTTGTTGTATCTCATAAAATTGGCTTCAGCCCACCGATCCATCCGGTCCAAATACCTCTGTAAAGCCCTCCTGCCCTCCAGCAGATCAACACTTCCACACAGCTTGGTATCATCTGCAAAGCTGCTGAGGGTGCCCTTCATCCCCTAGTCCAGATTGTAGAAAAAGACATACAATGTTTTGGTCCCTATGTAAGTAGGCTGTGCAGATATGAACAGCTGAAATTGCAAAAGGTTTGTGGCCACTGAAGACATGAAACCATTGATCGAGTGGCCAACAGCTTTCTGTGCCTTTTCCTACAGGTTTTTCTTTTTCTGAGAGGGAATACTGATATTTCACATAAAAAGATGTGCTGTGTAATTTTCAGCCTGCAAGCAAAATTTCACAATTTCCACTCCACCGGAACTTTTCCTTAGCCACTATATGTTTAAATAAATTCTTCTTCCCATTTTTATTGTGCTTCTCCTGAACAGCTTATGCAATCCTTTCTTTCTTTCTTCCTCCTCTGGCCCTATAATATCCTTCCCAAGAGTACTGTTGTTATTGGCCCCATCTAAACTCAGACATTCCATATTCATCAGAAAAACAAGCAACACAAGGTTCAAACATATTTCATGTGAAATTATGTAGGAAACACTGTTTCAGCTGGTGTTGATTTACAGATTCAACCAAAAAAAGGAACATGACGTTATGAATACATTAGCTTAGAACAGCTCTAGCCCCTCTGTAGCCCAACAAAGTGAGTGCAGTCAATTATCTTTCAACCACTGGTGTTTGATTCATTACAGTAGGCTTAAAGCATAGCACTTGGAAAAGCTACCAGTTTATAGAAAACTAAGGAGATTCGATTTTCCCCCATAAGGGAATATTTTTAAAGGATCTAGGCCTTACAACACTGTGATAAAGCACAATGGCATATAGAGAAAGCAAAAATCTCATTGTTCTGTGTGCGTTGAAAGAAATATTATTTTTAAATAGGTGTGATAACGGTGGGACACATGCTTGATGTAAGCATGTCTTTGATGGCAAGACAGACTGCAGGATGAGATGTGCCCCTCCAAGGGAAGAAAATTTTAATAGTTTAAATACCTTCCTTCCTCAATATGTGAATGAAAATCCTCTTTCCACAAGCAAAGTTGGAGCTGCAGGACTATGCTCAGGAACCTGTGCACACACTGTGCACACAAATGAACTCCCAAACTGGTTCCTTCTTTGTGCACAGTGTGAGGGGATCTGAGAGTGAGAAAGAGGAGCAGGTGGCTGGCCCTGAGATTACTGTTTCTCCTGTAATGCCAACATGGCACAGCCAGCAGCATTTCTGGCACCGTGGCCTACTGGCCTTACAGCACATATTACTCTCTACACTGTCTCCAGTCTTTTCCCTATTCTCACTCTTCAAGGATTGCTATAAAATCAGCATGTCCCAAATACATGCACTTTGGTTTCTGTACCCCAAGTTCTTGAGACATGAATCTACAGATTCATGGAAAGAAATCTGGTGGTGGGAAGAGTTGTGATGTTGGCATTTGATGAATCTCACACGATCTGAGGTAAAATCCTAGCCTAACTTCAGACATTGAGGTCAAGGGAGTCAGGCTGCCACCTTCCCATCTTCCTAAAAACCTCAGGTGAAACAGAGAGATTTCAAAATTTCTTGGGATTTATTTGGAAATGGATACATTTCTCATTCTTAAATTTGCTTGAAAAGCTGGACAGTGTGAGAGCAGTGGTACAAACTAACCCAGCTGATCTTGCACTGAAGCAGGCTAGGAGACATTCTTAGAAGCTCTCCCACCGGTGTCACTGAGCAGATAATTTTCTCTGGTTACCAGCCAATAACAAAAAGCTGACAATATCAGCCACCACAGCTTAAAGAAGACAACACACTATGCCTTCATAAAATATTCAGTTGGAAGAGATCTCTGGAGGTCATCTGGTCCAACCTATACTGAAAGTATAACCGGTTAGTACAAGTCGCCCAGGGTCATGTCCAGGCAAGATTTTAATATTTCAGAGCTTCTCTGGACTCCTATTCCAGTTTTTTAGTTACCCTCACAGACAATATTTCTTTCTGAATATCTGATTAGAAAGTCTCTTGCAAATTTTGACTGCTGCCTCTTGTACCATCCCTGTCCACCTCGGAAAATTCTCTCCCCCTCTCCCTACATTGTCTCATTTTAGTAGGTGCAACCAGAAGAATCCCCCAGGCCTTTTCTTCTCTAGGCTAAGCAGACCCAGCCTTCAGTACCTCCTTGTATATCACATGCCCCAGCCCAACCCCAACCTGAGAGCCGGGCCTCCTTGAGGCTTGAGTCTTGTAGGAAGACAACTTTTTGCAGTCTATTTTAGAGTAGCGTAATTTTGCATAAATTAAAGATAAATAAATAAAGCTTATTAAAATAAAATAAAGCTTTTAATAAACCTTGCTTTATTTCTTCTGTTCAGTGTATTTTTAAGAACCCATTTTCATCCCTTGTCTAATTAGACATGTAGTAACATGATACCAATGGCTCCTATTATGAACCCATTTTTCTTGTCACAGAGATCTACTTATTAACTTCATTTAATCTCACCTATTTCTACAATTTCCCAAAAGACTTGAAAGATCTGAGTTTGTCTAACATGCTATGAGTTTTGAAAATAATTGTCCAAGGCAATTCTTTAAGATTCTAGACACTCTCAAAATGGTATTTGTACAATCTCTTTTGGGATTTGTACATGATAATGCTACTTTGAGCTTCTTCCTGTGGATAATCTCCTTCTGTTTGCACTGAACAACCAGCAACATAGCAGTTTAAACTAAGAGTTACTTTTTCTACATCTTGGTAAAAATAAATTAATTTCATCTAGAGGAAAGTGTAAGTTAATTATATCCTGAGCAATTATATCCTGGAAACAATTAACATCTTTCTATTATATCGCTCTAATTTCTAAGCTATACAATTATACACTACTGTAGAAAAGGATGTATGATTACCAAGACAAGGATCTTTTCAGAAAAAAATGAAAGGAAATTTTTCCACTCCTGACAATCAGTGCTATAAATAATGCCGTGCTAATATCTTTTCAGAAGTAATTTCCATTATTTGCAATCCTAACTTTGAGTGATGTGTTGGCTGTGTGTTGTCAGATTCTCTTTCCAGAGAGGATGAGCATAAATGTTGGACTGATTCCTCAGATAAGCCCTCAAAAATTCAGCTTCCTGTGAATATTTTGCAATACTTATTGGAACTGAATAAAAAAATCACTGTTTTTACTAAATATATTGTAATTATGTCTTGCATTCGCTTTGCCTCTTAAATCAGGGCCAAGACTGGCTTGTACAAACACAGAGGGACAGGCAGGTCTGCTTTAAGCAGCCACAATGCCTCGAAGACACAAGTCACAATGCGAAGAGCAACAGACACGACAAACAAACACTTCTTTTTAACTGCCAATAAACCCATTTGGCCCAATACCCAAGTAAGAGGTGCAGACACAGAGCCACTGGGTTGTACAGCTGTTCAGCTGAACACCAATAGAAACACTACAGAAATACACCCAACAGTGTGAGAAGCAAGGAAGCAAACCCACACAAGCCTCTGCAACACAAAGTCAAAGGCTACTGTGCTGGATGGCCAGTGTATCACTGGGGGTGGGAGAATCTTTCCAAATCAAGTACAGCATATAAGATTCATACAGGATAAATATCACAGTACTTCATCATCAGAAGAACTTTGGTCTCTGCAGATTCCTTGTGCAATGCCCCTTTCAGGACAGCTATACCACTCTCCCAGAAACTTTAAGTTCTGTTTCAAGTTCTCCTTCCCTATTATTTTCCACCTCAAGTCTTCTATGCACTGTCCTCAACACACATGATCTTGTTTGAATATTATCTAGCATTAGCTTGGAAATACAGTTGCCACAGCTCTTGAGAAGAATAACAGCATCTGTCTCCTAGATTGCTTTCACTGCCTTCTCCTCTTCTGTCACACCAAACACAGTATTACCATACTTGACTTTCAGGCTCCCATCTTTGCTATCACCATCTCTTAGTGTATTCGCTTTTGTTCTGAACAGCCATTTAGTAACAGTTTGTACTTTCATTTTTTACCTTCAAGTGAGCATCTCTGTGCTTGCTGCCTTTATAGAGGAGGCACCCTCACTCAAACAGCCACAGACCCATTTGGAGTCACCCAAACCTTATCTAGCATTACTATCATCTCTACCAAAAACCTGACAGGTAAATAAGGGTTGAGCAGGGCAAGAAGAGAGGTGAGAAGGGGCTCCTGGACTGGCAGAGCTGTACTTTTAACTTCAATAACTGATTCCCTGAGAAAACAATCTCACTATGGGGTCTCCATCCCCTGACCTCAGGCCAGCTGATCTTACCCCTTACATGGTCATCAGCGCTAGTTTGACACAATAATAGCCCAGACTGTTCACCATGGGCTCAGACATGCACCAATGCAGTGCACCAGCAGAAGCCTCAGTGCAAGGGAATTGGGCTGCTCCTTTCTGCAGCAGTAGCCAGACACACTGGACCAATACATAAAACCCACATGACCTACCCCTGGTTCCTCACAGAAACCAGAAAACTCTCATCTGCCTGCAAATCCCTGTCACACAGCTGTGGTAGCCCCTGTACCCAACCACACAATTGTAAGGAAATGGAGAATTACAGCCTTATGATGTGAAAACATGCTTCTATATTTGCTCTGAATTAGCAAGTGCAATTAGGAACATTTTTTAATTTTTCTCAACTGCACCTTTGATATCTGAATGCATTTACTAGACTGAGGCACTGCTAAGATGCAAACTATGCGTAACTAGTAACTAAACTAAACTGTAAAAGGCTGATAATTAAGGTCAGAGTTGCTTTCTGAAGTAGCGCTGTCACACTGGTGATAAGCTGGTCATGCAAATTGCACGGTACAAATTTCAAAACACATGAAATGTCAGTATTTGAACGTCCATTCATGCACAATACTGTGGCAAGACTGCACAAGTAAAGGTAAAAGCCTTGAAAAAAAAAGCCATTGTCAATCTTAGTCTCTGTTCCTGTCCAATAACAGCATGTGCATTGGGCATTTTAAACTCAACATTGTTTTTACAATGTCTTCTACTGGAGTCTGAAATTTTTTAATCGGATTCCAGCAAACTAAGCCCTGAGGGGATGGTCAAGCAAACCGAGCAGTGGCTGCTGCCACCATTCCTTCTCCCTGAACTTGACCATGTGTTTCTGCTGTCTCCTTCACCCCAGTGTTGGCACTGGTCTGACTTCATGCTGAACCTGTTTAGAAAGTTAAATTTTTCTTATTTGTCTTCAGCTGCTTCAGTTCCCTGAACTTCTGATCCCAAACACCAGTGCGAAGTGCAAGGGAAGTGATAAGAGCAGGGCAGTAGCAGCCTGCAGTTAGATCCGCTCTATCGGTAAACCACAGCCTCAAACCGTACGTATTTCAGTGACATGGGGGAAAGCCAGCACCCGTTTCTCCCCCTGTACTTCTTCAGAGAAAGCTTTTTTGTGGTCATGTGGTAAATTGGTTTGTAAAACTGACCCAACTGAAATACCAGCCTGCCAAAAGCTCTGCTGATCACTCCCTCAGTGCAGGTCACCATATGGTGATGGTCCAGAGTGCTTAAGCCAGTCCAAAGGAGAGAAAAAACAGAGGAGGGAACCGGAAGGCAAAGAATGCCTATTTATTCCGGTGGTTTATACACTAAAATTGTTTAAAATATTTGGTTTATATGTCCTGATCTTGCTTAAGAACAAAATCAACAACCCATGATTAACACATGAAGTGCATCCTTCCCTCAACAAATGCCAGTGGTTCTGCTGAGACTTCAAGCTTTACACTTTCTGTCCTTATTAACCTTTAGAGCCTCAACACAGTTCTTCAAAGACCAGATACATGAAACAAACCTGATTAGCTCTTGCTTCTTCCCCAGCCTTTGATCTTCTTTGCCAGGGGATCTCGAGATTCTTCATCAGTTTAACCTCTAACCACTTAAATTTATTCTGAGGAAATGACTGGCCTTGAACACAGGAAAAAAGTGTCTTTGAGCTAGCAAAGGGACTTACACAAGTCTGCTCTGTCAGGATGGTAGAAGCAAGAGAATTAACAGAATAACAATACCAGGGTTATGAAATAAAAAGCAGAGTAAGTAGCAAGAGAGTTAGAATGGTCCTGAGCCTCAGAAGATGATGTCTGTTTCTGAGAGCAGACCCCAAGCCCAGAGCTACCACCAAGCTGGCACTCAGTACCACAGAGTCTCCACACTTAACGACAGGGACAAAGAAGTCTATATCAGAAACTTAGCTGGACTGCAGAGAGGCTGGCATTTTCTGCTGTGACAATATCCTTCACTTTCTTAAGCTCTACATCACAGAAAGCACTGAAATTCTGTGAGTTTTGCACTTCAAAAAGTACTGGAGTTTACAGATACCTCAGTTAAAATGAGATGCACTGATTCCTCCCATGTCTTTTTTCATCTATCCAATAGTAAAAGCTGGCTAACCTCCCTCCTGGCTTCAGTCTGGTCTCTTATTTTATTGATGTGACTCTGTGGGTTGAAAAGAGCAGATCCTTTCCTGAAGAGGGTACCCAGAGCTCCCTACCATTTCGGTATACACTTTCTGCATCTCCACACTTGGGAGTTATTTTTCTCTATGCTTTCAGGGTGCCACTTGT
The DNA here is from genome assembly GCA_013397155.1 of Irena cyanogastra. Lineage (NCBI taxonomy): Eukaryota > Metazoa > Chordata > Aves > Passeriformes > Irenidae > Irena > Irena cyanogastra. The sequence continues at coordinate 1,166,126 of VWZV01017164.1, read as the reverse complement.
GGGCTCGGGGTCTGGCCTCTCAAACCAGAAATCCTGGTCCTGACAGAATCCCACCTTGGTGCTTCACACAGACCATCCCTCACTGTCCAGACCCCACCACTGCTGCAAGATACTACTACCAACCGCAGCCAAGATTTGTGTTGCAAGGGCTTTATTTTTCTTCAGAGCATACAGTAGCCACTCCTGTGGGGACCTGATAAACAACTCAAATTCCTAGGCACTACCACGACACAAACAGTAAATTATAATGACAAGTGATAGGAGGACTTCTATGTCATGGTGCCAACCTATGGCCACTGCTTCCATAGAAGCAGGGTTCATGTAATAAATGCAAACCTAGATTGATTTTGGCACATTCCTTCTGCCTTCCCTGCATGACCATCAACATTGAAATAAGTTTCTTTCACTTTTTCATAAGCAGCTCCTCTATCATAACATAAATAAAAAATATTCTTCCACATGCTATACACATCAACTCACCTGCCAATCTCTGCTAACCTGAGACAAAAGTTAATGATTGACTCCATCTGGAATGGAATACATAAAATATACAGCACAAACCACTCATACAACATTTGCCTTCTTATGTACATAGTGAAAGAACAATCACTATTTGCACATGCGTTGTTAACTACTTGATGTCTGAGCTGCACTTGAGGAAAGCTGCTGAGGGCAGCAACTGAATTACTAAAAGGCATAGCTACAAGGAAAGAACTAAGGAAACAAAGCCTTACATCTTCATTTCTAGAAATGTTGAATAGCCCAAATTTTACTGAAGGACATGAGAAATTGAAATTCATGGCCTAGGAATCTCATATATATATATATATATATATATATATATATATATATATGGGGTTTGTCATTAGAATTAGTACTAACAGGCAAGATTGAAACACATGGTGCATCAAGAAATGCATAGAAAAATGAACATATAAATTTGAGAAACACTTTTTAAAAAAAAATTAAATCATTTATAGTAATAAAAATACGTAATTGAAATTGTTGTGATACAGTTAGTGGGAAACCTGACTTCAGAACCCTTCATTTTGTAGCTTTACCAGCCTTCACTTTGACATCTTTACTTTCAATGTATCATTCTGTGAAACCTCACAAAGAAAAATGACAATTTTTTGGTTGCTTGATTTTGGAAAACAAATTGATGGAAGTGAAATTATTTGTACAGAGAGTTCTGGAGGGGTCTGTTCCACAGAGATCTGATGATACAATCTCTGTGTTCTATATACCCTGAAGAAGTGAGCATACAAGGGTCTTCTCAAGTGAGGCAACTGAGAACTACTTTTTTCAAGGTCAGTTTTGAACCCAATCAGTCACTCTTGGGAAATGCAACCACTGGTGAAGAACTAAGAAAGTTGCAAGAAAAATGCTCAGGGGGTAGAAAAACAATCATTCCCTAAGGAGGACGTACAAAATTGGATTATCTCAGGCAGATTACAAAATCTTATTTTAAGAAACTATGTTCTTCAAATGGCATAGATGTTTGTTTAACATCTAGAGATGTGACTTGAGAATAAGTGACCTCTAGACAATTATATATCTCAAATCCTTCTAGAGTCTAAGCTTACACCAGAGTCTTAACACACTTCCAAACACAGTGACAGTGTTAATGTATTGCTATTATAAAGGGTTATGTAAACTGTACAATTACAGAATTTATTAAATGCTGTCAAGGGTCTTTTGATATCATTGCTCTAGAAACTGTCACTGTTATGTGCCATGGGCTTTCTGCACCTTAGTGTGCTAATGAACTTTCCAATCTTACCACCATGAAAAAATGTTGACTGTTTACTGCTTAGAATAAGAAAAAAGTTATGGACCTGTAGGAGCTGCCATCCTTCACAAGTTAATGACTCTGAAAGTTATGCACTCTAATATGGCTTCTGAAGGTGAAAAGGTTCCTGAAGCGAAACCTTTGGAAGACAAGTGAAACTGGTTTTGTCTTACAGCTTCAAAACGTGTAGCTGTTAATATGTAAAACCTTTAACTCTGTAAATCAAACCTCATACACCAACTCTGAGAAAAAGAGAAATAAATTTCTGTTGAATCTTTTGTCTCTTTCAAAAGAAAGAAAAATCTCTACAAAACACGCTTCATATTTCTCTAAGTAGAAAGAAAGACTATGCTGATTATAAAAGCTATTCTATTAAAATCACTGCCTCATCTAGAGAAGTGTGTATAAATAAAACACATTTATTTACCTAACTATTTAACAGAAGTGTGAATAGGGAAAGATGTAGTTTCCTGTAAAAGCTGGTGATAAACAGGGATCCAAAAGTCTGCAGAGACATTAAATGTCATTCAAGTTACACCTACTACAGAGAACTGCACACCATATACAATGGCAATAATAGGTGTTTAAATATTGCTGCTCAGTTGACTGAAGCCTGAGGATTCCTGAATTACTAGGCACATTTTCTGCAAGAAATGAGGGACTCTTGGGAGATACATAAGATTTTGGTGACAATCTGGCATCAAGAAATAATTAGCAGAAGAGGAGATTTCAGACACCCTTACCTTGGAGGACAGGCAACCAGCATCTATATCAAACCATGACCATTGAAACCACTTTTGGTTGTCAGAGGGCAAGATCAGCTCTATCCAAGCCAGTGCTCAAATCCAGACACAATACTTTAATCCTTCTGCCAAACAGTGCTGAAATGGGCACAACCTGTTGCCTTCAACCATGAGGGAAATGAGCTTGAATTGCTCTGCTTCTGATAAAATTCTTAACAACTTGAGTAGTGCCATTATTAAGCTTCCAGCAATGATTTTCGATGTGACACCTTCCTTCAGGCACTCCCAGCAAGGCCAAGGAAGCTCAGGGACATTCTCTTCCCCAGGGCTGTACCAGGCATGGATCTGCAGGCAGGGATGTAGCAGGGTGGAGGCCTCTAAGGGCTCTCTCAGTCCTGAGGAATCTGAAGGCCCCATGATCCTCTCAAACATTGTAGGGGCAGTGCTGTTGCAACCTCCTCAGAAGAGCGACCTCACCACTGAACAGCTGTAGGGTCTCTGCAGCAGAACAAAGGGAAGAGCTGAGATTTTGGGTGGCTGGAGCTGTCAGGCAGACAGAGTCTCCACAGTTTGTCCTCGCAGGACCATCAGTGCCAAAGCTTACAGCCGGGTCGTGCCCATACCAGCTTTTGCCTTGCTCTTGTTAATCTCTTGCATGACAACAGAAGCTCCCAGAGGGTCTGTTCTGGTATGTCATACTGCTAAAATGTTCAGCTTTCCTTCACAGCTGTCAGCTTAATAATTTAAAGGCTCACCAAGAGCCAAACTTCTAAGTCCTCACTTTAAAAAATAATGTTTCTATTAACCAAAAGTAAGAGTTAGGCACTTGCTCAGTATAGAGGCAAAGGACACTACTGGATGTAAAAATTTACCATGTTATCTAACATACAGCTCAAGATCTTGTTTCTTTTTCCATAAATCACCCCACCCATGGGCCAGGATTTACATCACAGCCTGTGCCAGCAGCCAAGTCCCTGGGTGCCAGCTGACATTACACACATCAGAGCAGAAGCTCCTGACCTTGCGAAGGCAAAACAGACATCACAAGCAACCAAAAGACAGGAACAAGGAGAAGGAAAAACCTCTTTGTCCTACTCCTTTCCCTCCCCCAGCCACTGTGCACTTGTCTAGGGAGTGGAAGAGGGCACAGGGCTTCCATTCCCATCACAGGCACTGCCAGTGTGCAAAGCCAGGCTTGCCAAGGTGCTCAGACAACTTTAACCCTCACTGCATCAGATCCCTGCCAAAGAAGGACAGACATGCAACAGCCCATGAGAATGAGAGCTGTGAGACAATGTGTGGGGCCAGAGTGAGACAGGCACTAGGAGGAACTTTGCAAGGAATTTAAATCAAGCAGCTCTGATAAGTATTTGAGTTTAGACACCCGTGCTGTTTGGTCTAGTACAAGAGTGCTTTAAATACCTCCATTTGGTTGGGTTTGTGTAACACCATGCTCACAGTTTCATTTTACACTTTTACTCCTCAGTTATGTGCTCATCTTGCATGCACTTTCACCCAAATACACACATAATCACCTGTCTGGCTGCATCAATCCCACTGGGGAATCTTGCAGTTGTAAGCATCACTAAGAATAGAGTACAGTATGTTGCCTTGAGTGCATGTGTGTGTTAGTTTTCTATCATCTGTTTGCCTGCCCCAAAGGCTGCTGATATAAACTGTCTTTGATCCCAAAAACACTCCACATTTTCATTTCCCATTAACAATTATATGCTTATCTTGGACAGGAAAAGGGAAACTTTAAATGCAAGGTTGGCTAAAACTTGCCTGCCAGCCAGTCTTCTATCACTTATTTGTGGCTTTTATTGCCTGGAAAACTGAAGAATACAAATCCTTTGCACAGAATATCCCAACAGAGAAACAGAATGAAGTTAAGAAAAAATTGAGGGGAAGTAGACAATTTTGGGTGCAGTTTCACAATACAGCTGAGCCAACAGCTCACTGCTATCCAAATGGAAATTCTGTGTCTTCTCCACCACATCCACTTCTCCCTCCTGGCTCCACATTCCCAACACCTATTTTCTGTGGCTTCTGGAAGTCAGCAGATCAGAAAATTAACCTATGCACCAAATCACCACATTGGATCTGCTTTCAAGAAGTCCAAGAAGTTACCTGAGCAGGCACAAAGAGGAGGTGGGACTACACAGCTGGGCAGTAGGAAAAGGGCCAGGAGACGAGCAGATCTTCCTGTTCAGCAGTAGCCAGACATTATGCACCCAGGCTTGTCCATGAGCTCCCTGTCCTAGCAGATCTAAGCCACTTCTTATACATTCATGAAGAAATGTCTATAGGTAACTTCGCAGGATGGGCAATAATTATTTTGTATCTGCAAATCACCTTGCCCAAAAAGATGACTGTGTATCAATACCTTAATAAATAAAGTGACAAACATAATTCTTGATAACAACACTAATGAGCTGATTCTAGGAGCCTGATTTGCTAACATTTCTTCAGTTTCTCCTTAGAGGAAGATTGCAAAGCTTTTGCTTTTACATTTAACTAAGAGGTATAGAGGTATACAGAAAGATTAATGTGATCCTTATGGAAATTTTGTATTAGTCTGAAATATTCAACTTCTAGTTACATAAATTAGGAACAACAAGATTCTTATCTGACACTTGGATACTCAACTCTGCACCAAATCCACCATGCAGGACCCGTGCCAGTGTTACCCTAAAGGCTACTTTCAAGCAGAATCTCAAGCTTGGAGGAGGTACTGGTGTGTACTGCAGCCAGATCATCAAAATAACATTTACTTGCCAAACAGGAGTATCACTGGTGTGCATCACAAAGTGGCACTTCTTACTTCGTGGATGCAAACAGTAACAGTGTCTTACTAGCAGCAATGACAGCATCTGCCAAAGCACGGAACATGTCTATCACTTTTCAGTGTTTGTCTGGCATCTGACAAAAAAGTTTAAAAAAATTCAAGAGAAACTACTGGGAAAATATTTTTACTATCCCTTTCTAGTTACTTATATAACACGTTATAATGTGATTTTTCTTCCTGAATCACAAGACACTCCATCACCAAACTGACATTATTAAAATTATTTTTTCTGCTCTGTAGTGTATAGGTACAGCTGGCACACATAGCCAGCATACACCACAGAAATTAAAAATTAACTGAGCCAGTCATTTTTGTTGAAGGCTCCTGTGCTGCTCACAACTCCAGTCACACAGCACTGTTAATTGCTGCTGGCACTGACAGTAGGGATCCCCTTCCATCTGCTGGGACCAGCTGATGCAAAATAAAACCAGTCCTTGGAGTGAGGCGCAGCTCTGCGGAGTCAGTGCCCGGCACCGCTGCCAGCGCCGGCCGAGCTGTGCGGGAGCGCTGCCCTGCGCTCGCCTTGGCTCTTCATGGGGTGCTGAGACACTTTATCTCCTATGGTTTCCTTGGGGTTTTTTATCTTTAAAGACGCCGCTCTCCTGCAGCGTTTGATGCCTTTAGTGACGCAGCAGCGTCTCCCCAGCCGTCTCCCGTTCCACGCAGGGGAGCAGAGGTGCCCGCGGCAGAAGCCCCCCGTGCCGTGCTTCACCTCCCCGGGCTCGCAGCGCCGGCTGCGGCCCCTCGTCCTCGTCGCTGCTGAAAGCGGGGCCGAAGCCCGAGGCCGCGATGGAAGCAGGGCAGGTGCTCCGGGGCAAAGAAAGTCGGCGGGCACAGACCCTCGCCCTCTGCCTCCCAAACCTCCCCCTCCCGCCGTCAGCGCTGACCCCGGGTACGCGTCCCCGGCAAAGCGGGAGGAAGGCACCGCTTACCGGAGCTGCTCGCCGGTGAGCAGTACCTCGGCCATGTGCTCCAGCTCCGCCGCTTTCTGCTGCATGCTGCTCATGCCCTCCTCCATCGCCGCCGGCCTGCGGGCACAGCACCGCCGGTGAGGGGGGACCGGGGACTCACCGCCCCCCGGCCGCGCTGCCCCCGCCGGCAGCTCCGAGGCGCCTCCCGCCCGGCTCCGGAGCTCTTCCCGGGGGTGGCGGGCAGCGACAGCCAGCTCCTGCCGCTCCGGCTCACCTGAGCGCCTCAGGTCACTTTTCCCCTCGGCAGGCTCCGATCCCTCCCGCCGCTTCCCGTGTTATTGTGTCACTGGCAGGCGGAGAAACACATGGCTGCAGCCGCCGCGCCGCAGCCGGGCTCGCCGAGGCAGCAGCGGCCCCCCCCGGCTGTCACACGGCAGGGTCGGCGCTGCCCCCGCGGGAAGGGGCCGGCTCCCGCCAGGAGCTGCGAGCCAAGCGGCTGCTGCGGCTGCCGCTGCCGCTGCCCTCCCCGCCAGCCCCGGCACGGGAGGCAGAAAGCGGCCGTGCACGGAGGAGCGCAGCGCTCCCCGCCCGTGGCTCTTCCCGTGGGTGCAAAGTACCGCGTCCTCCCTTCAGCGCGGGGCTATCGGGAGGATGGGCTGCTCGGAGGAGCAGTGAGCTCGGGAGAAGCCGACCGACTGCGCGGGAGGAGATGCGACTGCTGCCCGCTCAGGTAGTGCGGGCTGCGCTTTGGCAGTGATCCTTGGAGATGCAGCGCGGGGCGGGCAGTAGAAAGGGAGCTGGTGATCTGGGGTTTCTACCTCAAAAACTGTTACTGCCCTCCTGCTGTCCACATTTCTGCTTATATGCCACCCAGGAGTTATTTTCAAACCCTGGTCCCCTGCTCACATCAACTCTTTGTCTCCAGGCGACAGAGGACGCAGAATTCTTGAGGGCAGAGGAACGTTTTGTCTTGGAAACGGGAAATAAATTGCAAGGTCATGAACACTGTTTGTCAACATTTTTGATGGGGGGGGAAAAATCGTCCTTTTCTTTTAAAAAGTCCAGAAGGAGGCATCTTCTGCAGCGGTCCAACCATGGTTTTCATTTGCAAACACATGCAGTACCTTGATTCCCTACTCATTGCATTTATATTTGTCTGCAAATACTCTGTGTGCATGGAAATTGTGTCTGCTAAAGTACTTGCAATACTGTCATCGATTCAGAACCAAAATGACAGAACCACAAGAAAAACTAAGAAGGAATCAAGTGAACCTAGTAGTAACTAGAGTGCAGACAATGGGAAGAAGGTGTTGTCTGCATTGCCCATAGTGGAATTGTGGCATTTATTACCAAAGGTGGCTCTGGATGTAAAAGAACGGACTTGGAACCAAGGAGAAAAGCACTTGGAAAAGAAATCTACATAGGGTTACTAAGCAGACAGCAGCTACATCCAGCTCAGGAAATTCTCTGTTCTAAAAATAATGGTCTCACAAGGCAAGCACTGTGTGACATTTCATATGTGTTTTCCCTGCTGCTCCCTATGCATCTGTTTATAGCCACTGAGATGAACACAGGACTAGATGGACCTTTGGTTCAATCCAGTAGAGTCCTTTTATGAGCACCTTTGTGGATCCCAAAGATCACTAGAGGTCCGTGAATGGCAAAGGGAATAAAACACAATCTGCCTTTGTTTCATTTGGGCTAGAGACAGGGACACCTTAGGACTGTAAGCACTACAGGTTGAGATTACTTTCTGTAAATTTGGAAGACATGCATTTAACCTGAATACTTGCAAACAGCCTCTCATTCCGCTCATACTGCACACATACAAAGTACAGATTCACAGAGCTGGAAACAAAAAGAGAATTGAAACAACCATCTCATCTGACCTTATCTTTAAGACAAAGAATGTACACAGCAATTTTTGTCAAGCTCTTTATCACATGACTGAAGGAAAGACAATTTGAAGAGAATGTACATTGCAGACCATTTCTGGGTAAGTCCTTGGCTCTATCACCTGGGTTTGGCTGATTTCTTCCATTCATTGCTGATAAAAGGAGATACACTCTCCTTCCAGGTTCTGGCAACACAATCCCCAATGTGTCTTAGGTTAGTTTTCCCACTTCTAGGACTTCTGCTTGTTGCAATTCAATTCACTAAACAGGCCGAAGAGTAACAGAAAATGAAGAGCTTTCTTCTGAGCTAGTAAGCAGAGCTGTGCAGATGGTTGCAGGGTGCAATGAGAGCCAGAGCTGACATCAAGGTAGAGTGGGCTTTGGCAGCTTGAAACAGGAACAAAAGAGGAGGAAGAGGGAGAAGTGGCTGTCTTCATGCAGTGACAAAGTATCATGGCAGGGTGCTTGTGGAACTGCAGCCTGAAATCCATATCCTTCCCGGCACAGTTTTGCAACTCGCAAAATGCAGGCCAGTGCAAATTCCTGTACTGGATTATTTAATGATTATCGAATTTCATGTTGGCCTTTGCACACTGATATTTCATTTGTAATTTGTTCCACATGTTCACACTGAAATTTCTTACAGTTACAGTTATCCTGAGAGGAGGGAATTGGCTATCAGTCACTCCAAGCCTGCCCAAAAAAGGGTAATGACATAACCTTGAATGGTCACATTGCAGGCAAGAGCTGGTAAAAAGCTACACAAAATAACCTGATGGGATGTTTGCAACTTGTTTTAAATCTACAGAGTGCTATAGAACATAAGATCTAACAAAAAAGTAGGCTGTGCTGACCCTTCCTCTCAAGGGAGAGGTAATGAAGACTAAAATGCTCCTCTAAGAGGTGGGACAGCATGTGCAGAGTCTGAAATCCTAACAGCAAGAGAGAGAGAGGCATCCCTCTGAGACAACCTCTGGTAAGTAGATTGATTTATTTTTTCAGATATAGGATCAATTTTAGAAGTTGGTGCCTATTTTAGATATGAATACCTGAGTTTTACTTTAGCATGGCTGAAGTTAAGTGAGATGGAGGTAGCTAGCCACCAGTAAGGCATTCCTCAGCCAAAAGCATGACAGATCTTTGAGCTGGAGCCCTGGGACACTTCAAAACTCATCCTCCACAACATCAAGAGAGTAACAAAAGCTGCACAGATCTGCCAGAGGGTTGGTATCACAGGTGTAGGGGTAGCTCAAGTGTCTTTCAGTGACTTTTGATGACACTAGAGACTCTCTGTCATGCAATGAGGTACAAGGCAGTACACGTGAACCACCAAGGTCACAACGCTCTGTGGAACCTCATGCATGAATAGGCACATTGTATTAGAGTACTGGGTTTAGAAAACATGTTGTAAGTTGTATAAACTTTCTTATCTCATTTAGTAAATGCCCAAGTGGTGAAACACTAGATGTTTACATAATGAAATACTAATATTGCTATTGCTGCTTTGAAGACTGTTGTATCTGTGGCCTAAATTTTGACTCAATAAATTAATCTGATATTTGATAAATTAATTCTTTAGTCTTACTAGTCAATTTCTGCAAGCTTATTTTAACACAAGACATCCTCATGAAAGAATTATAAGTATGCATGTCTATACTTCTTGCTTCTCCTATAGCATTGTTCTTGAGTCCCATATAAAGTTGATTGGCTTTCACTTGCTGAGATGACTAGAGCTTTTTAAACAGGAAAATTACACAGATGCAAAAGATGGTGAAGCACTTCAGGGACAAAAGGCATTAGCAGGTAAGCTGTTGGATGGTTGTGGGTTTTTTTTCCCCTAACATCTTTTGTATAAGAGACAGCATTATGTAAATATCAAGTTTAAAAATACTCGCTCACTCTCTTTGCTGAGAAAGACAAGTACAAAATGGTTTTTGGCTTTTAAGTTGACCTTTTATCTAAGTAGCTCTTGCAACACTCATGCAAAAATAGTGTGAAGGTTTTTTCCTATATTCCCATGCTTATTTGCAAAGAGAGCTCGCTTGTCTTTGTGTTTCAACTGGTTGACTTCCTGAGCACTAGAGGCCTGGGAAGGGGCACCATAGGAACTACCAGGTATTGTCCAATCTCCCCTCCTCTTTTCAGGCTATGCACAATAGTGTTTCTCATACATGGAAGTGCACTGATTACATTCATTGCTGCTCTAAGTTTGAACCATTCAAGTTGTCTGCTAGGAACTGGTTGTAAGAATCAGTGCTTGTGTGAGTCAAAGAATGAATCTGGCCAAGCTAATTTTAGTCTTGTGATAAACCACAGGAAAAGTTAGCAAGTAGTAAGTTTTCAAAAAAAACCAAATAACCCAAAAAAACTCAAAAAACAAGGATATGTTTTAAACTTTTCTTTTTCTATTATTGCATCCAAGTTCCTGCAAAAGCCTCCACAGTGAGATAACAGAAGGAATCTTTCATCATCTGTCCAACTTTTCAGCACTCGAGTGAGAATCATGTCTGTTTATATTGTTATATTTCATGTGTTACTGACCTGGTAGTTGTTATAATAGTGAGCTGAAGTGCAGAGAAAAAGGCATTTTGATCCTGAGATATACAGAGACAATCTGAAAGGGGTTTTCCAAGCCTGTCCCTACACAGCTTTTCCATTTTGCATTAAATATTCAAACACTCACTAGGCCAGAGAGAGGTAGGGAGATTTCTGTGCAGACTGACAGCTAAGGCATGATCAAGAGATGGGTACCTGTTTTAGTGCTTGCTCTTGTGAGAAGGTAAATATTTTATAGAAACAAGCAGCTTCAATAAGATAAAAGACCAGAAATTCACATCAGACCAGTAATCCAAACAATTCCAGTTGACAGTATGCTCTGTTAAACCAGAATTTTGCACTACCCAATGCATGCTGCCCCCTAATTTATTATACCTCGAATATTTTCTAATTCCTTTTATTTAATATATTCGTTTTCCAATGATTTTAAGTTTTGAGCATCACAAAAATATTTACAAGCCTAAAAACACCTATAAACCTGTTGGAAACCTCAGGTTTATCTTTGAAGAAGTTCATATGTATTTCCAGTAGTTCTTTCTGTTTGTTTGTTTTCTCTTCATTTTATTCTGCCTTTTAACCAATGGCAATTATGAACTTGTACAACTTGAGTTTCATCTGTATCATATGTTTAGTCCAGGTCATAGTCCTAGACTTGTGTAATATCCAGCCTAATGCATGGACTGGGAGGTGTGAGTCAGCTGGGAAGTGTGACTAAGAGCTGAAAAGGAACTGCTTTCTAAACCACTTCTCACATATGAAGACAATACCTTTTAGCTCTGTGGTAAAAGCCAGCTTCTTAAGTCATCCCCAGCTGCCTCTGTGTTAATGCACTCTGACGTCTGGTGGCAAGATTTAAAATGTTTGCTTAAAGCACTGTGGCTTGAACTGGCAGTTTGACACTGAGTTGTGATCAGCCCTGAACACTCGGGCATGGTTGGTTTTCTTGTTCTCTGGGAGACAACACCTAAGAGCAGAGATTCAGTCTAAGACACCTTAGTATCCTTTGCTATCTATTTCTGCTTCTCAGCGCAAGTTTCTGTTGACTATTTCTCTTTCCACACTGCCCACGAGGGAGCACACTGCCTTAGGGCACCTGGCTCTTTGTTTCCTAGGGTGAGCATCACAGCCAGGGCTCGGGGCAGGTGGCGGCTGCAAGCGTGCAGCGTGCACGTCTCTGGGGATATGTGGTTCTGCTGGCAAGAACAGAGGCAAACAGTTTGACAGAGTCCAAACAGCTGCATCTATGAGGCACAGAATCACAGGCCTCCTCACAGGCTGATGAGGCTTCAGCATTGTCTCTGTCCTTCACCACATCCCACCCTGTAACTCATTAGGTGAGGCTGAGGGGCACACAGGGACATCCCGTGCCTGAGGAACACTCGCCAGCGAAGCCACTCCTCTGGCTGCCAGACCTGGCTGGGCACAGGCAGCAGCACAGCACACTGACAATGTGCCACCGCTGCTGCGCGACATCGGCAGCGCTACAAAGCGATGGCACGGCTCAGCTCCACTGGGATCGTCAGCACAGGCTCGCCTGACTCGGGTCCATGTCCGCATAAAGAACTGTTGCCAGTGTTCAATCACTCTGCCACCCTGTGGCCCTTTCAAGAATTTAAGTATGAAAATGCCAGTTAGAAAATTATAGTGAATCAATGCCCCACAAAAGAAAAAGGCTGTTAAATTAAGCTAATTTTATAAAGGAATAATCTTCAGACAATACAATCTTTGCACACAATTAAAAATACAAACATATTTGACTCCATCATTAATTTCCTTCCCCAGTGAACATCAAAAATAACTGCCCAATCTAGTAAAAATGAAAAAGTCAGTAAAACACTGGATAATTCAATATTCTTTTCCAGGAAGGCACTTTGCAAGTATTTGTCTGGGACTTCCTGGGTTCTCAAGTATTTCTGGATGTCCTACAGTGTTGAAGCCATAAGATTAACTCAGTAGAACATGATTCTAAAATAAATCAGAATCTACATTGTGCTGAGATATGGCAGAATGATCGGCTGTGACCAGTCCCTCTATTGAACTAAAGAGAAGGTACCAGACTTCTTTAATGGAGAAAGAGTTCTTCCACAGCTCTGCATTGGGGAAACCAGATGCCAAAAATCTGTTGGAAGGAGGCACCAAAGACAGAACTGGGATGAAATAGAGCCATATCAAGGTTCTCTCATAAGACCAAATTCAGGTTTCTTGAAATAGATAACCTGGTAAACAATATTGCCAAGGGCTGAACTGTAGTGGGAACACTGTTCGGCTCTCAACAGCTCAGCAGAAAAAAAGCATGTAAAAATCAGTCTGTAGTTGCTGAGTCTAAGAAGAAAATTTCACCAAGGTGCACTCCCACAGGGAAGAAGGGTGAAATGAGGATAAAAATGTCCAGGAAGCACCAGCGAAGAAAAGAGGATTGGTAAGAAAAGCATCCCATTAAGAACATAAGTAAGACGAGCTGAACAGAGAGAAAGAAGCTGGAACAGCAGCAATAAAGCAGTGGTGAGGGAGGAGATGGAAGGAATAAATTTTCTTTGTGAAGTCCTTCAGAGTTTTCTCCCTGTACTACAACAACTGTCAGAGACAAGACCTTCCCTCCCTATCTGCACTGACTTCTTTCTGTGGAGAGGAGCCCTCCAAATTGCCACTATTAAAGATGTCAATATAGAAAACTCACCCAGAAGCATCTCAGAAGGCACACTTACTGCACATCCCCACCGTGGAACAGGATCAGCTACGCCTGTATTTTTTCTATAACACAATTTGGCAGACCCTAGTGTGCACTCCCCCAGGAATGGAACCTGCATAGAATTTTTAATTAAAGCTTTCAAAGTTTTTTAATTGCCTTTGATGTTTCTCTCATTCAAATCATTAAATTTTGGAAGAAAACTCATTTAGCTCTCTGAAGATGGGCTTAAAGGGAAATATTTTGCCTCATGCCTCACACAGGATCTCTTCTGAAGAAATTCATTATGAGAGTAGCCTCATCATCCACTTATCGAGCAATTTCCCAGGTTGAGGCAGTTCTAAGATAAGGTATAATGTAACGTCTGTGTCAAAACTGATGACCAAGCCTCCAACACTTAGGCAGGAGAAGGTGAGAGGACAAGAATCTCTGCCTAAGTACAGGCAGTGAACTTTTCTGAGTCAACTTTTCTGAGGGTCTGAGAGGCCAAAATATCCACTGACTGGAAAATTACTTGTGTTATCCTGGTTATAGTCTACCACATTATGTCAAATTGTTCAACATCTCAAGACATTGACAGCCCCTTTGATATACTCATTACTCACAGAGTTGTATAAAAAATTGAGCTACTCATTTACACAGTGATTACAATGGAAAAATGTTTGTCCTCTTAACAAACTCCAGTATTCAGCAGCAGGAGAAAAAAAATAAATATGTTTATCATTTTCACAGAAAAAATATCAAAAATATAATAGACATGGGATGCTTTAGGCATAGGCCCTGGTACCTGATGAGGGGGTAGATGGAATTCTTCAGAACAAAATGTTGCCTGCAGAGATGTCTGCAGAGTTTTTCCATTTTCATGTCAGGTTGATGGTTTGGGGCTAAAAGGGGCATGGGATTAGAAGGCCTTCTAAGTATATTGGGGAGCAGTATTGAGGATGGGAATGGTATAGACTGCTCATCTAACATTTCAGCATTGTAAAGAAAGTTGAGAATGACAAAATCAAGTGAAATGGTAATTCTCGGACAGTTATAGCCCAAGGCTGCATTATGCTCATGACTGAGAGTGAAACTAGAAGGCCCTACAAGCAGAAGCATGAGAAACACCTAGAATGTAACAGAATCAGATATTTGTTCTGCAGCTCATTCCAGCATTAGATTTGTTGGACGTAAATTTTATAATGTGTTCACCTGCATTGCATTTTATCCTTTCTCATGTAAGATTTTTTCTCACTTTGTTACATGAGCTTTTCCTATATTGGCTTCTTCTCATTTAAGTTTTCATCCTGCCATTTTTCACTGTCATTTTGCTGTGCCACTCTATTCCTTCATTGTATTCTCTCTACAAATAGAATACTTGATGCATTTTCCTGTTTGAGTTTTAAAAAATATTTTGCATTAAATGATTACAGTTTTCATATTAATTTGATTAATCTATTGATGTATTTTAGATTCATACAGAAAGTGTAAGTATGTAGTTTTCTAGGATATATTTGTAGTATATATCCCCAGCAATGCCTTAAAAATTAATAATAAACTAAAAACCACCCACTCTCTGAGGTTACTGCTATGCAGATAGCATCTAGTCAAGAAGTGAGATGATGGGATAACTTGCCAGATGACACATACTGGTATTGAGATTGTCAGTATTAATAAGGTCTGCAGACTGAAATTAGCCACAAAATTCTCTACACAGTTTTATAAAAACTACATTTATTTGCATTTGTCTCATGAAACTCCTCAATATTAATAATAACACCATTTTAAATCTCTAGCAGCTGGTGGTTTATGTGATTAAAGTTTAGGGCCTGCAGTAAAGTATTACTGCTGATTTTCCCAACTAGCAAAATCTGAGTCTGAATTACAGGCTTTGCTGTGGTAGAAGCACTCTGGATATCTACCCAGAAAATTATGTACAGGGAGCAAAAGATTTTAATGATGTACTCATGCATGAACCAACATGGCTGCCTGACATATATTCTAAATTTAAAAGGGTCACATTCTGGAAAAAAACAGCTTGCTCTTTCATGCTAATGTGAACAAACATCACAGCACCTTACCCCACCCATTGTGCCAGTGTATGCACAGTGAGGACATGCTGTACCCCAGTGAATGTCCTGGCTGACTGGCTGAGACTGGGAGAAGCTCTGAACGTAGGCTGGATACCAGCTTGCTCAGCTTTACCCCACCTTATCCTGAAATCAGTGTTGCATGACTGATCCTCTGCCTTTGCAATTACACATGCAGTCCCTGCAAAGAAATAACATAGCAACAAACAGGTCTCTAATTGCTAGTTGTCTTATAAGCACTGGGCACCTGGGCTCTTGCTTGACACAACAGTGTGTGGTGAAATTCTCAAAGTCATTTCCAAACTGCCTCGATCATGTTTGGGTTCCGACTATTTGGCATATGCTTTCCAGCTTTGTGGTTGAGTGTTTCCTCTCCAGTATTTCTAGGTCAGAACAAATTTTATGTCACCAAGATACCCCAAGCTATCGTATCGTTTACACGAATATTTAGGTTGGGTTGCAGCTGTTTATTTTCTCCTCATTTGAATATATGTATTTTGCATCTCCCTGGTGGCCTGTTAAGATTGACAAGACAGCCTTGGCTGAGGTAGCAGTGAGCTATCTGGTTATTCTACTAATTGGCTGAAATTTTCTCCGTTTGAGTCTTGGACTCATTAGCTCCTATTTTGTGGTGCTTTTCTGGCTGACATCATCAGGTATGATGGTTTTACTAGGGTACAGTAATACAAATAAACCAAGGTCTGCAATAAAGAGTATACAAAGAGTATACAAGCCACGGTTTTGCTGTTTTACATTTCACTACCAAAAAAAAAAAAGTTAAAAAAATTAAAGTATGTCTCAATAACCAACTCCAATGGAGAGCAGAAGAGTGTGTGCTCTGGTGATTTAGGGGGTCTGAATTTATTTAGGATCCTAGTTATGACTAAAACCTGAATATTGTGATTAACAGAGACAAGCGTTCTTTGCATCAGTAATCCCCAGTTCTCATATTTAAGACAGACTAGACAATCATTATTTGGGATAGGTGTGCACCATGGATTTATACAATGGCACAATGATATTTTCTGTTTGGTCTTTTCTCTTCCTTGTTTTCCTAGGAAGGAAATGTAACATATTCATTGTAGACAGTCATTCTCCCAGTGTCTCATGGGAGCCTGCAATGTGCTGAAACAGCATTCAGAGCTCTAATCCCAGACACTCCTAGAGCTTTGTTGGTCACCTTCTGTACTGAAACACAATGAGCACATCCTACGGCAGGTATTTCTAGACAATGAGAAACTGTCATTTAATGAGTGAAAATGTAACACACATGCTAATTTTACATATTGCAGATGGCATTCCAGCCAAAAAAATAAATCCTTGAACTAGGGTTTATGATGTTGTAATCAAAATGAGCCTCTCTTGTGGAATAATTTCCAAGAACTGTAACTGTGAATTGTGTGATTATCACTGAGCTGATAATGTGTTGCTATATTCAACTTCGGCACTGTGTCAGTTTTTCCAGTGCTGACTTTATCTTTTTTTTTTTCATTTTCTCAGCTACCTCTGTTGTACTTTGAAGGACATCTGTAAATTTCTAGTGTGTACATCTTTGTCATTTGAACACCCCATTTCACGTAACCCTATTTTCTCACTATGTTTTACTGTACAGCTGCCAAGCACTTGAACTGCAATGACACACGGGGAAGTCATCCTCCTAACATGCTACCTAATGACTAGAGCCTGACAGTGCTAACGTGCACCGTTATCTCCTGCTTCATCATTCTGTGTTTCAGTTGTGGAGCTTTGGAGTTATTTATTCCATTTGATTTGTCACAGATGCCGTTCATTTATTTAATGGCTAACATCCCTGATGTTTGAGTTCTGGGAAAAATTAAACAGGGCCAAGGACTTCAAAGGCAAGACTATAACAATCTTCAATGATCCTTTTTTTGTTTGCTAACTTCACTCAACGACTGTCAACCACATTCCATTAACACTAATTTCCATTAACATTTGTAAATTGAAAAACTATGTCAAAGCTTATCTTGCTTGAGGCTTGACTTCATTCCTGCCCCATCCCCAGCCCAGCTGAGGATGCAGAATCTATTTAGCAGTTCAGTCTATGTGGCCCTTATGCTGACAAGTGTACACCTTATACCTCACATTCACAGCAGCCACTTAAAGCCTTCAATGTGCACCTGGGTGGACTGACAGCATTTGGTGATTAGTTAAGTCAAGATGGCTGAATTTACTGCTTCCTCAACTCTTGCTTCCATTCTCCTACAGGTGAGTTTCACCCCTGCTTGTACCATGATGTTACATGCTCCTGACCCCTGACGGTTTCAGCCTAGCTCACACTGAGCCCAGACCAGCTCAAACTGAAAACAGAACTCATTTATGCTATAGCAACTCCAAAGCAAATAAATAACCCCACAGCATCAATATAAAATAATTTCAGGATCCTACCGAGCTCTCTTGCCATAGCACGCATTTCTTTATAAATTGACAGCAACATTGATAGTTCATCATCTCATTTTCTCTGAAATTCAAATTCATTAAATGATTAATCCATGTTTCAAGAAACCAACTTCATGAGTTTCTAGACAAACCTGTTTTTGTCAGGTCACTGCTCTAAAGCAATCTCCGTGAAAACAGAGCATAATATCAGTTGTTTCCTGAGAAATGAGACATCTCTATAGATTCATGTCCATGTGTTTGGTGATAGGCCAGTTGGCTTCTTCCTCTTGAGCAGCATTCACCCAAGTAGGGGTTTCAATATATCATCCAGCCACTGATTTCTACCAAAATTCCAGGAAATTTACGTGCCAAATTTGCTTGACCTTGAACAGCAACTTCCAGAGGGGTAAACGAGGGACAGGCAGAGAAAAATGGCAGGCAGCACAAGCATATACATTTCAGTTCCTATATATATATATATATAAAATACATAAAAAACATCTTCAACCAGAGCTACCAGGATAAACAAAACTGATTAGAAAAATTAATAACTACTGCAAATGTTCCTGCTGCCAGATCAATGCCAATTCCTCAATAACATCCAGTCATTTAATTCCTATTGAGTTTCTGTTACATAGCAGATCTCTTAAGGTACAAACTCCATAAACCCATACCTTGGATTCAGTTTCTTGTCTACACCAGAACTTTTTTTTTATTTCACAGAATGAAGAGTAAAAAGAAGCAGGTGTGCAAGGTCATTGGAAAACCGCACAAATTGAGATATAAATTAAAGCCAGCACAAATAAGCTTAGTAACTGTTCCAACATTTACTTGGTAAAAAGTGATTTTCTGGTTTACCTGAGAGGTGTGCATGAAGAAATGTACATTAAATCAAAATGTAAGTCTCAAATAAGGCTATACACATATCAGTTTGCACCTATGCATTAGTACAAACTAGCCAAAGTTGGAGTGTCTCTGGTTTCCTGTGTGCACAGTGATGGTATTTCCACCTTCCAATAACTGAAATAAAACATGAAAACATGATAGATGTCTGAGTCTTTGAGCAAGCCACTGCACATGGCTGTTGTGTACTTCTGTGTTGTGACAGAAGTAACTGCCTAATAACTTCAGCCACAATTTTCTCCAAGGCCAATTGCCTCACTGGCACCACTCAGGCACCACCTTCTGAAGACAGAAGATGCCTGACTCAGTCACATACAGCAATTGGTCTCTGCCAGGCTGGGACTGAACCAGGCCAGCTCCATCCCACCAGCTCCTGCTTCTGGTTCTCACATAATAGGGGTTATGACCTCCTCATCTGGGTCATTGTGTACAGACTTTTACCAGGCACAGAGGTACTCTGCAAGTGGATACACAAAACTCCGCAGCCCTGAGTAACTGTTTGTTAGCTGATGCACACAGCAGGCAGCTAGGGCTAACACAGTACCAGGCTGAGTGTTGATATGCCCTGCAGCAAAAATCAGTGACTGTCTGAGGAGCCAGTTGTCCTGGACAAGGCAAGGAAGAGGCATCCTGTGCTGCTACTTGCAGAAGTCTGACTCTCACTGCTGCTTAGCTGCTGTGTTCTGAGCTTCTGCTTCTGTTCTTCTCTTATGGTTTAAGGACATCAGTAGACTTCTCCTTGAATCTCTGAGCTGCAGACTGCTCCCATTGCAATGATTGTGCATGCCTGTGGTTTCCACTCATCTGTGTCATGGCTTTAGGTCAAGCACTTCCTCACAGCCTCCTCTGGCAGACATAGCCACATCAGGCCACAGCAAGAACCTGAGCTGAGCCCTGAGTCACAGGGGGACTAACTCTGGACTAACCTCTGTGTGGAGGCTGTGCAAGCCCTTTCCTAAGGAGTGAAGCATAGATGAGAACCTGCAGGTAGCTGCCCTCGGTCAGACTGTCTCCAGGAGACAGGAGGACCTGAGGCAAGTGACACCAGCGGGTGGCAGCTGCCTCAGCAGTGCTTAAAATACACACTGCAACACCCACCCACTGTCAGGCCGCACTGTGGTGGCCTGGACACTCAATCTCCCTCTCTCCACGCTCGCTGTCATGCTCTGGTGTAGAGGAAAAGCTTTGAGAGTGGCACAGCAATGCTCCAGGCTTGGGACAGCATGGCTGTAAAGCTGTCAGGTGGAAAAGGGATGCTGGTCAACAGTGACTGAACATGAGCATTTGTGCCCAGGTAGCCAAGAAGGCCAATGGCATCTTGGCCTGGATCAGATACAGTGTGGCCAGCAGGACCAGGGCAGTGATTGTCCCCCTGTACTCAGCACTGGTGAGGCCATACCTCGAATGCTGTGTCCAGTTCTGGGTCTCTCACTGCAAGAAGGACATTGAGGGGCTGGAATGTGTCCAGAGAAGGGCAGTGGAGCTGGGGAAGGGTCTGGAGCAGAACTCAGGTGTGGAGCAGCTGAAGGAGCTGGGGCTATTTAGCCTGAAAAAAAGGAGATTCAGTCAAGACCTTATTGCTCACCACCACTTCCTGAAAGGATGCTGTAGCCAGGCAGGAATTCTCCCAGCTAAGAAATAACAGGATGAGAGAAGTGGGCTCAGGTTGCACCAGCAGAGGCTTAGATTGGATAGCAGGAAAAATGTCTTCACAGAAAAGGTGGTCAGACATTGGAACAGGCTTGCCCAGGGAAGTGGTGGAGTCACCATCCCATGTAGGTGTGGCACTTAGGGACATGGTTTAGTGATGGATTTGCCAGTGCTGGATAAAGGGTTGGACTTTATGATCTTGGAACCCTTTCCATCTCAAACACGTCTATGATTTTATATTGTCTCAGAGCAGGGACTTCCATATTGGGCCTGGCTTTGCAACGTTTTGTCATTTTATTTAATTTTGCACATTTTGTGTATTTTTATTGCATTCTTGGCATAACGAGAGATTTTACTGCAGCACGGCCCGGCTCCTGGGCGGCCAGACAGAAATCGGGAGGTTTGTCCCAGAGTCGAGCTGGCGCAGGAGCAGAGGGAAGCGATCCGCCTCAGCGCCACCCCGAGCCGCTCCCGCCCGCCCCGCCGCCCATCCGCCGCGGCATCAAGGCAGGCTGCGCGCGCCGCCGCCGCTCGCTCCCGCTTGGCCCGGCCCCGCCTGGGCGGGCGATGGAGGCCGTGGCGCGGAGTTCGGAGCGGGCCGGGGCTGCCATGCGGAGCCGCGCCGAGGTGGACGCCACGCTGCAGACGGCCAAGCTGAACCCGGCGGAGCTGCTGCCGGCCGTCCACTGCCTCAGCTTCGGGCCGCAGGCCGGCGGCGGCGAGTGCTGCCTGCTGCAGCTGGAGCCGGGGCTGTGCGCCGAGCTGGAGGCGGGGCGCAGGTACGGCGGGCGCGGGGGGCGGGGCCGTCCCGGAAACGCGGCCTTGTCCGCGCTTGTGTTCTTCAGGTGCGGTGTGCGTAACTGCCCCCTAAATCCCTTCAGCCTGTCTCAGTCACACTGGAAACTAAAAACTATTTACACTTGTAAGAAGCGTGTTTGGGTTTTTTGTTGGTTTTTTTTGTTTTGTTTTTTTGAGGGTTTTTGTTTGTTTGTTTTTGTTTGTTTGTTTGTTTTGGTTTGTTTTTCTTTTTTTTTTTTTAATGGAAAACTGGCTGTGGAGACTTCTAAACAAAACTCAGAAGATGCTGGAATAGGCTTCCCAAGAGGTGGTCACAGCACCAAGCCTGTCCCAGTAGTTCAAGAAGCAATTGCACAGCGCTCTCGGGCACATGGTGTGATTCTTGGGGCAGTCCTGTGCGAGGCCAGGAGCTGGACTCAGTGATCCTTGCGGGTCCCATCCAGCTCGGGATGTTCTATGATTGTATGACTAGAAATACAGGTTTAGAAAAGAGATTATCTCTCTAACAGAGTCCTCCTGAGATTTTCCTATTAGAACTCTGGAGGCCTGGTAGATGGCAGAGTGCCTACAAAATAAAGTGGCAGTGAAGGATGTTCAGTATTTGCATGGGCATAGGGTAGGATGGTTACGTGACACCAAACTCTGAACTAAAAGCAGGTTCTGGATAAGGTTTTGATACTGTTTTAAATTTCTTCCTTTACTGCAATGCCAGTGACATACGGAAAATCTTTAAAGTGATAAAAAATGAGACATCCCTCTAAAGAAGATAGTTCTCTGAGATGCATGTTAGTAAGCCCATTGCTATTTAGTGCAATACTGATGAAGTATTATCAGAGGCCTGAATCATGTTGATCCCTTGGGGCACAGCTGAGCTTTGTTCGTGCACGCAGGCTTTGGGAAACAAGAGGAGCAGTTTATTTATTGGAATCTGAGCACTTAGGTTAGTGTATGTAGCCTGAATGTTCCCCTGTCATGGTCCTGCTTTGTTATTATCATGTCCTCACACAGAATGTTTACTTAATTAAGTATGTAAGCTGAAGAAGGTGGTTTACATTGTCTCTTTGTCCAGAATTGTTCTAGAAGATGACTTTTTTTCCTGCTTGGAATTACTTGCAAGAAAATAGATATTAATTATCTGAAGGGCTCTGCACAATAAACACAATTTCTGTTTGCTTTCTTGTTTCACAGTGGGCCAGCTACAGTCCTTATTAAAGAACAACTCTAGTTGTAATCTAATTTCTAAGATTAGTGAACTAGTTCACGCATTAAGCATCACTTCATCAATGTTTTAGCCAGGTTGAGTGAATCGGTGTATGATCAGAGGCATTCAACTGTGTTCTGCATGAAAACTGGGAATGCTGGTCTTTTGAGTTTTCCCACACTAAAATGAGAGGGAAAAACATAGTAATTTAGATTAACTGACATTTGCATCTTTGTATTTTGGTGAACTGTGACTGCTGCTACCAAACAGAACTGCAGTTTGTAATTTCTTTACAAACGTATGAATGTGAGAAAATATCAGACAAGTTTAGTAAGTGTTCATCCTGAAACAGAGGTAAAAATACATCATTATTTCCATGCTGTGTTTTTTTTTTTCCAGCCTAGTAATCCGTGGTGAAAAGGATGAACACGCAGTGTTGTGCAGCAAAGATAAAACTTATGAGATGAAAATAGCAGATACCTCAAATATGCTGCTGTTTGTTCCTGGTTGCAAAACTCCAGAGGAGCTGAATGCAGATCAGGCATCTTGTAATATTATTCATTCACAGGTATGTCTTTCAGGGTTTTTGTTTGTTTGCTTTAATTCTCTGCTTTCTTATTCTCTGTCATTTCTTGTATTTTTTCCAAGGTGCATATGTGAAACTCAACTGGGATTCAGTTGCCTAAACATAGGCTTCTAATGCCATTTTAGATGCCCTGTGGTATTGCTTAGCCACTGTTGGAGCTGCCACTGGAGAAAGGATGAGTCTCCTGTAGCTTCTTTGTGTATTGACCAGTTCCAGGAAGATGTCTTTATAAATGTGCTTTTTATAGAGGCCCATGCTATGCCTTAGGGTGTCCAAAATGGCTTTAGAGCCTTTCTTCAGGCAGCTGAACTTTCTCTGTAATGTATGATTATTATTGTTACGGAGAAGTTAAAACTGTGGTTTATTTTCATTGCATAGTAATTACTTGTGGTAGGCACTAAAAGCTGGCAAAGAAAATATACTTTCTCAGTGTCAGCAACTATTTTTAAAGTAAGCTACTTACAGGTTGATTTGTAGGAGTGCTTTCCCCAAAAGGAAGATTTTACCATGTTGTATCTGAATACTATTTTTTAAATATAGAAATATATTCAAAGGTGGCTCTTTCAATTAGTGTATCAAAACATTTGTCAAAGTGAATGATTTTAGAGTTCTCAGTTTAAGAATTCATTGTTCTCTGCCCTCTTGAAGCATAGTTAATAAAATTCTATTAAAAATAGCTAGGCAAATATTATTAGTTAATTATTTGCTGTAATGGACATAATGGTGTCATTGAGGAATAATACTTCAACATCAGTTCTTCAGTGAGGTCTAATGAACTAATATAAAAAGTTAACTTAAGCTGAAGTAGATTAATGGGAAAGTAATATTCTTCCATATACATTTTTTTGGCTACATTTAATAATTTTACTGTTCCTGTGAAGATGCATATCATAGAAATGTGATTTGCTTACGGACTATTTAAAAAGTTTTATTTCTAAGAGCTCCCAAAATTATTTCAAAAATGTAAGATGGTTCATTAACACTGCAAACTGTGAAACATAGCAAAAGATACTATGTGTACTCAGTAATTTGGGGCTTCACTACCTTTCACTGGGAGTCTTGGTGCTGATCTCTGTATCACTTGCACGGCTGATACAGCCAAAGCATCTGCCATTTTATTCACCGCACACAGTTCATCTCAGGTTATGAGCTTTGGAATATTAATTAGAATTATTTATTTCCTTTTCTGTGCAGAGTACCTTCTTATTACCAAAATGATCAGAAAATGACTTGGCAGGAAAAAAGCCTAGCACTTAAGTAAAGGCTAATTGACATGCAGCTTGGAAGTTTATCAGGAAATTGGTGTTTAGCTGAATTTTTTGCCAAGCCAGATATGTAATAGATTAAAATTGAGATATTTCTGTGTATTGGAATTCGTATATGATTTCTTGTATATATAGGTGGTTTTGCTTATAGTTGATTTAAATGGAATATTATTTTAAAGTTTTAGTTGTTTTATTTTTTTTTATGGAGGACTTTTAAAATACCCCAAGTACTCTGGTAAAACAGAGATGTCTTGTCAGTTTTGTGCAAGTGTAGCTTTCTGTCTTTGTTAATGTCTGCTTTGCTTGTGCTTAGTTGTATGATGATTCATTGAAGTGTAAAAAGACCATGAAGTAGATCCCAAGCATGGGAAGAAGTGGGGAAGATAGACACAGGTTAATACAGGAAGGGTTTTATGGCAGTAATACAATTTACTGTTAAGGCAAAAAAGCAGTTGAGGGGAGTTGTGCGGAAATATATCACATGGTGATTTCCTGCCATTTGCATGTAGAGTTGAGTTGTTACCTTTGTCCTATGCACTACAAATATATTTTTTATCAATCAACAGTGGATTTTTATTCTTCATTGTCTGTAGTATTTTTTTATTGAAAACATTGCAATGATTGTTTTGTCTTTAAAGTAATTACCTTATGAATAGCTACTTCTTTTCAGTGACTAGATTAACACTGCTTGCTGATAATTTTTGGTAAGCAGCTTTGAATCCAGATGCTACATTAAAATGTTTAAAGAGTTGCTGTTTTCTCTTGTAGATTGCTGGTTTCTCCAAGAACTATTGGGAATTAAGGAGATGTCGACCAAAACTGAAGAAATTAAGGAAGCTTTTAATGGAAGATCCATATGAAGGGCCTGATAGTCAGAAAGATCAGACCTCGACATTTTCAAAGGTAAATCCGCTATGTAAATTGCTTTCTTGTAATTGATAATGAACAAATTAAAGTGAAGATACATCCCTAAGTAGAAAAATACCTTTCCTGTCATGATTCACAGTACTTCCTTAAGTTAATTTTTTAACCCTTCTATTCTAAACAAGTTGATTGTTGTTAGCACTTCCAGTGACTACAGGTAAGCAGACTTTTTATTAGTTAAAAGAGGAAAATGAAGGACATGGAAGGAGACTGGGAATTTCCCTTTTCCTATGAGAAGTTTCTTGGAACATAACCTTCAGAATCTTTTCTAAATTCCTTGAGAGTTATATGACTGCTAAGGTATAATGCAGCCTTTCCTCCTTCTTTGGGTCTGTCATGTATGAGGTCAGAGCACACCCATGTGCAAGTTGCTTGCCAGTCAGTAATTGGTGATGACAAGGAGAAAAAGGGAGTTGAAGAGAGTAAAAGGGATTATATAAGGCATGGATTAAGACACACTAAAAGAAGGGAAAACACAAATGAAATCCTGTCCTGCTGTCTTATGGCGTTTCCAGGAAATTCAGTTTGGGACCTAAAGAGTAGTGGGGCGACCTGGACTGTGCAGCATATGATCTCAGCTAAAAGGCTGATAAAAATTCTAGGGTTTTGTTAGTTTGGTTGGTTTTCCTTTTGACTTTAAAACCAAAAAGTAGTTGCTTATAATGAATAGCCCTCCTGCCCGCCCCCAGGGCACCGGCTAGCCCAGTTCCTTGAGGGCTTTGGAAGGGTATTACAGGGACAGGGTAAAAGAATTCAAAAAAGGCCCTCCTCCAGGGGTTTCCAAGGGTTGAATCTTGAAGGTGTCCAGGAAAGAGAGAGAGTCAGGAAGAAGAGGGTTATTATATAGTCTTCTGCTCAGGAAAAGATAACTGGACCCAGCCAATGGGGTCAAGATAGGAAGGAAGGGTCAGACTATGTGGTTACAGATCCAGGGGTCCTGGGGGGAAGAAACCGTTCCCCCAGAGAATACAACAGTTGCTCCCAAGTATTTTATGCTGAGGCTTGATTGAAGCTGACACCAACAAACCATCTGCATGTGCTTGGATGTGCAAACACAGATGTTACTTTTCTCTGGAGAGACATGATGCCTCTCTCTTCTTGGATGATTAACAGGCTAATTTCTGATTAATTACAGAATCTTGCCCCTGGAATTGCCTACCTATGCTGATCTAGGCATAGAAGGACATACAGCAAAATAAGGGATGGCAAAGGTTAAAGGGTTTAAATTGTTTGAAAATTATAAGCATTGTCAAAGGCTAGCAACACAAAAAAATAATATGAAATATATTGGTGTCTCCCAAACCTTAATGACTGGTTTGAGGATTGATCACCATTTATTGTTGAAGGAGAATGCATTTCCTCTGTGAGCTTACTGGATAGCAACTAGATATATCTAGTATGTAGACAAGTGTTAACCTTGCCTCTGGTGGAACTCCTAAATGAATCTGAAAGCTCTCCAGGGGAAAACTCTTTCCTATGGGACTAATTCTCACTGAAATCCCAAACAATGTATATGTAGTAATGATTTCTACTGTTTTGTTTGCTTACACTTAATATTTATCATGTGCTGGGAATTAATAGGCCACCTTTAATCTGTTTGAAAACAAATTACTTTTTTGGTTTTTTACTATAAGCTGAGTCTCATGATTTTCAGGACTGTATCATACACAGAGAACCCTAGCAAAAGAGCCATAAAGATCTATGGCACTGTAGGGAACCTGTTGCATAGTGTTGTGATTTAGCAGGCTAGAGGAAAGCTTGTAAATATATAGGCTAGTACTGAATTTTACAGTGAGATGACAGGGCATACTCAGATGATCATAGACATCTGATAAGAAAAAGGATAAGAAACATAGTAAATACATTATCTGGAAGTTGCTGGTGTGGATGTGGTGAAAGTCAACCCATTCCATTTTATGTTTGCAAGGGCAATGCAGCTGATAAAAGCATCAGAGCTGAGAGCAGTGATGTATTCCAAAAAGCTGTTGGGATTGCTGGGCTGGCCTCAAAGCAGAAGCATATGCCAAGGACTTCTGTGAAAGGCATCTGAGTGGCAGCAATAAACTTCAAACACACATACTTATTTGGGGATATTTTTGCTCTCAGTTGCTGGCAGTGTTTTATTGAAGTACTGTATAATAGGATCATCTCTCATTGACATACTAATGGGAGCTTGGCCTGATGATACTTCAACATACTCTGATATGAACAGCATAGCAGGAAGTGAAGGCCTTTCTGTATTTATTAAATGGTTTTTTACAATGTGGATGTTCCAAACTTAGTGTTGGTATGTTCATTTGTGTTCCCACAGTCTGATAGATCTCAATCCAATATTTAATCCAATGTTTTTCTTTGTGATAGGAAATATTCTTGAGCTATAATCAACAGAACTTTAATATTAGAGTTGGTTAAAAAGGTTCTACTGTGAAAAATGGAATTAGTGTCCTGTTTCCTGTGCATTGAAGTCTAGTATTTCTTCCATTTACTTCACTCCTCATGATAACTTCTGATCCACCCACATCTTCACCACAGTATCCCACAGCACCTTCCCGTCTCACCACGTAACTGTTCTGCAGGGAGGTGTTTGTGTTCTGGCTGGGTCTGTGCTGTGTGTGTGCCAGCTGATTAGCAGACACCAAAACACAACATGTAACTGTGGAGGTCATGGTGGAAGTACTAAGTGCAGGTTCTGACTTCTATCCAAAAGTGATAAGTGATTTTTCTTTTCCGTTTCTTTGAATCTCACAGATTAAAATATGTGATTTCAGGAAAGCCAGAAAACATTGACTTTTTATTCTTGCTGGAGTATTTCACTTACAAGGTCTGCTTGTGCTAGTTTGACATTCTGGGAATATAGGTATATTACTTACACCTGGTACAAAGACTTTACTGTAGTTAGACTCCCTTTTATATTGAATAACCCTTTGAGAAAATGTTTTAATTTACAGGAAAAGTTTCAGAGAGTGTGGAAAACCTTAGAAAATTCAGTCTAGGGGAAAAAACATCTATCTTAAGTCTTTCCTTCATTATAGCTTATAATGCATTTAGTATGGTCGCTGAAGCAAAGAAGGAGTAAGAATAACCTCATTTATTTCCTTCTTTTTTTCCCTTGTTGCAGTATACAACAGAAGATTTGTTAAGTCTGATTCAAGCAAGTGAAGAAGAAATACTCCACCAATTGCAGGTTATAGATGCCTGCAAAATAGAAGGTATTTGTATCTAAAGAATATTATTACCTATGAGGAAATAACCCTGCTATTTTCCTCAAAATATGTCTCCTTTTTCTAAGGCCTATTTCATATCCTCATCTTTCAAGGTGTAAATTACTTCAAAGTTGTAAGACTTGTTTCCATAGATCCATGTCCTCTGCTGCTATGAATCTGATCAGGAGGATGAAGCTGAGCAGGCACTGCCAGTCTCTCTCTTTCCAGGATAACTCCTCCTTTGCTGCTACAAACACTGGCATCAGAGTATCCCACCCACAGCATGAATATTTTTTAGCTGGTCACCCTCTTCATGAATGAGTAGGTACTGGTTTCTGTAGCTCTAGAGGCAAAAGTAGCTGATTCTTAGGTAATCCCATCCTTTTCATAGTCCTTTCTTCCTCCTGGACTTGGTTTATCTCAGTGTCTTCCTACCGTGTGAGGAAAGGCTTGAGCAAGTGCCTCATCTTGGGACAGGTCCTATTCACCCTTCACTTGGCCATGCCCAAACCTCACTGGGACACAAGGTGATGGCAGCCCTAGAGTCATCTGGATTTCTGGATTTTTGTGAACTTCTCTGGACCTGAGCTGTTGCTTTGTAGGGCCAATGCAGCCAGTCGTGTTCATGCAGTTCTGTTCCTGAACTAAGTATTAGTTTTTCCTGATCTGATTCATCTTGGAGTGATATTTTTAGTGTCTCTGTGTCTGTGGCAGTTAAAGAATTACTAAAGAATTACAAACAATTGAGATAATTAAGTTTCATTCTTCTTTACATTTGCTCTTATTATTTAGCTCCTTTTCTCAGCTTTTAATCCTGAAAAAACCACAATGCTGTTGCATATTGTAAAGGTGTGACCTGAATGTCCAGATTCCAGTAATGTATCTTAATGGCAGTAGAATTAAGGGGTTAATGTTTTCCTTCTAACTGTGTTTTGTGGTGCTCTGTTTGGCAGGATATTGGAGAATTCTAGACTTTGACTATGAGATGAAACTGTTGAATCATGTGACTCAGCTAATAGACTCAGAGTCCTGGCCTTTGAGTAAGGTTCCTCTGTGTGCCTGCCTTGAAGAACTTGGATCTCTAGAACCCAGGTAAACAATTATTTTTAGTACTTAAAATTGCCTACATTCATTATTAACTATAGGTAATTAAAGTACTTGTTAACTGTCTATTAGAATTACAGTCTTGCAAATCTCAATTCTAGTTATCATTATGTAAATGATACATTTTCTTTGTTTTTAAAAATACTCAAGCGAATTTTTAGACATGTTTTCAAACTGATCTTAGTGTTTACTGGTAGTGTTTCTGTTGATTCATAATAGAAACATTACTGCTGAGTTGTAAATGATGGAAGGAGCATGTGCTTAAGTTGTAAATTGCTGAGCATCTTGAAATACCTGTTCTGAACCTACAGCTAGGCAAAAACGTTTGGTTTACCTGTTGCATACTAGGTGAGAGGGGAGGGTATGTTTTCTGGTGTAATTCAAAATTACCATTCAAAGAAAGCCTTAAGTTTACAATATGTAGCATTTTCCATTTAATTGCCTTTTGACTCAAAAAGATATCTGCAATTAGGCTATAATTTTATGAGAGAGCTGCAGAAAAGTGCTTATTATTCAGTAAGTGATAATTAATTGCCAAATTTTTTACTTGCATCAGACTGCAGGTAAAAACCATTACGATCATTGAGTCCAACCATTAACCCACCACTGCCAAGTCAGTACTGAACCATGCCCCTAAGTACCACATCTACATGTCTTTTAAACACCTCCAGGGGTGGTTTCTCCAGCACTTCCCTGGGCAGCCTCTTCCAGTGCTTGACAATACTTTCCATGAAGAAATTTTTCTTATATCCAGTCTAAATATGTGGCCATTTCCTCTGATCCTGTCACTTGTTGCCCGGGAGAAGTGACCGACCCCTGCCTGGCTACAGCTTCCTTTCAGGGAGCTGTAGAGAGGGATAGGGCTAAACAGGCTAAACACCCTCCAGGCTAAACACCCCCAGCTCCCTCAGCTCCTCCTTGTGCTCCATACCCTTCCCCAGCTCTGTTGCCCTTCCCTGGACACACTCCAGCCCCTCAATGTCCTTCTTGTAGTGAGGAGCCCAGAACTGGACACAAGACTTGAGGTGTGGCCTCACCAGTGCTGAGTGCAGGGGGACAATCCCTGCCCTGGTCCTGCTGGCCACACTGTATCTGATACAATTCTTTCTCATTGGAAGGAAGTGATACTTCAAGAGTCTGCTCCTTATTTCCCTTACACATTTTAGTCTTTGCTAGTTATAACTAGAAAGTGGAAGAGACCTTTGGGGTTGACAGGCTAAACCAGCTCCCATGTGTTATTTGTCCCCTTTTGTTCTCTCTTTTACTTCTGTTTTTTTACCAGTTTCTTCATTTCACCCACAAAAATGTGTCTCATCATCTATTTTCTTCAGTTTATTTTTTTTCTCCATACCTGTTTCTTAATCTTCTTGGTAACTGTTTCAATAATGTCTTAGAAAACAGTATTAGAACTTGATTTCTGATTTTTTTTTACAGAGAGATGATAGAACACATTCTTTTAAGCTATGGCAGGAAGCATGTTGATGATGGTAAGTTTGGGAAAGCTTACACGGTTTAACTTTGCACAAAAGAAATAGTTATTTATGAGGAAATGTAGGTTTTGTGAAGAATGGCCCAAACAAATGACTTTGCTACAGTGCCAGTATAAGGAGGGAGCAAACGGGCTTAAAAATCAGTACAGTTGTTAAAGGAAGTTTCATAGGAAAAAAAGGCTATTAAACTGTACAAGATTGAACAGTTTTGAATTGTGAACAGAGGTACTAGAAGCGATTTATTAGGTGTCTACAAGCCATAATTTTGTGACTAAAGAGAGCTCACTAGTAAAATTTAGATGACATCTCTCTTTAGATACCCTAGAAGATCTCAGATATTTAAGCAATTAATTGTGGTATCTGCTGGTTGTAGTGATTAGATTTCCATTGTCCATCTCACACACAGATACAATACTGCACTGCCCTAATCTCAGTCTGAATTCTTCCCCACAGTGACTTTCATCTCACCTTCAGCTGAAGTAGGAGTTGCACTCAACCTTAAAGGACGTAGGAAAGTAATTGGATTGACAAAAGACTCTTGTCTTAATACATTTAGGCAGTTTGCACAAGGAACAAGTCTGAATTACAGACAGGTGGCTGAAACAATAGAAGGAAGTGCTTATACTTGATTTGGTTCAGAGAATTTTAGCCAAGTCAGTGTGAAAGAAAATGAAGTCTCATCCCTTCGTAATCTCAAAAGGGTGATTAAAGAAGTGAAAATTTTGTTTACAAGCCATTCAGAAATAGAGATGAGAGCTGTAGGAGAAATGGTACACTGTGAAAGGGGAAAATGTGGAGGGCAAACATATTTATTGATATTTATTGATGTAGTTGGGACAGTGCTGCTGTATTCTGCATAATTTGTTCTTGAGAATGAGAAGATACCATAATTTATCCAAATTAATACCAAGTCAAATTACTTCCCAAGGAAAAGAAAAAAGAGGATGTGTAGTGTATAGAAGACTGTAGAACAGAATGGAAATACAAGGCTGTTCTTTTATCAAAAGGCAAGAACCCAAGATAACATAGTTTTTGCTTTTCAGCAGGGGAAGTTTTCTTTGAAATGCATGAAGATAAAATATGCAGAGCTATAGCACAAATGCTTTTGCAAAATGCAATTAAATTCAATCTATCAGAGTTTGAAGAAGTCTGGCAACAGAGTGTCCCTGAGGGGATGACAACAAGGCTTGATCAGCTTCAGGTAAACACATAAAGAAGTATGGATTCTTTTGTGAGTAGATTGTAACTGACTTCTGTCATATATAGATTTTATCCATTATTGAGTATTGTGTTGTTTCTGTCAGCTTTTGAGTTCAAGTATGCTTTATGATGCCCTCTATGAGCACCAGTAGTCTGGAATCATGATAATTCAGGTTTCTGTAAGTCAGGCACATTTCACTGTTTGAAGAAAGGTTGCAGCTGCACCGTTACTACTTGTAAATGTGACTGAAACAGAAGCTGAAGCTGTTACTGAAGAGATGCTAGAGACAGCCAGTAGAGTAGCAAACACTACTAGTAGAGTAGCAAACACTACAAAATCCTTTTGCTCAAAGCAGGCAGAGAGATGTTGGAACCCAATGGATTCTCCCTTCCTTCTTGTCATAAAGGAAATTATAAATACTGCCTGTAAAACAGTGCCTTTATGATACTTCTTCACTTTGCCTCTGGTAGTGCAGTTCTGTAAGGCTTTGGATCTGCAAAGAGCAGCTTGTATGGAATATTGTCAGAAAGAAGTTTAATTGTTTTGTCAGTACTTAACATTTCCTTTCTGATGCTGTTCTACAGGGCTTGGCACTTGTGGATAAAAGCTCAAGACCAGAGACCATCTTTCTGCTAAAAGTAGAAGACTTACCCGAAGACAACCAGGAAAGATTCAACAGTTTATTTGGCATACGGGAAAAGTGGACAGAAGTGGATATTACCCCTTATATACAGTAAGGATGTATTTCTTTTTATTAAAATGTAATTAGTATTATAGTCTTCCCTTTTTGCATAGCTGGCTTCTGATGAGCCATCACTGACTCAGTAATACTACTGTACTTTGCACTTTAAATTAAATGGATTCTATAAATATAGAATACCCACCTCTGGGATGTGTAACTCTCTTTTTTGGATTTAAATGTGTGTAAAAAGCTGATCTTACTGGGTTTAAATGGGTGATAACTCTCATTTGATTAAGGCAGACAATTCAAAGGCTGAACTTGCTGACATTTACAATGAGTCTCTATATTTACAACACTAGAACTATAAAGCAGTAGTGCTTCCTGTACTGCATCCTTTGTTCCTTTGGTGCTTAAGACTTACACTACTGCACTATCTGGAATGTCCAGCTGTGATATATGTGAGCAGATATGGATGCTAACCCAGAAGTAACTGCATCAACCCTTTATGAGTGGCTCTAAGTTTACTGTAATATAACTGAATAGTTCAAAGCTAGCTGTTTTGCTAAATTGAAAACTCTGTTAGAGAACAGTAATAATAAAACTCTGCCTAAAACTCAAAATTCTTTTTTCTGAAGTAAGTCATGTAGTTTTGTCTAGTGCGTAAGGTAAGTTCTAAACTTCAGGTAATTTAAAGCGTTATGTGACAGTTACAGTAGTTCTGTTTTTTTCCTAACGTCATAATCCAGTTTATTGCTGTAGTTACAAATATTTTACAGATTCATTTTATGTGAGAATATCTCTTAATGCCAATGTCATGTGCTCTATTTCCTCTTTAGAGACTTGTGTGCAGAGAAGCAGACCGTTGGTGCTCTTCTGACAAAATATGCTCGCTCCTCAATGCTGAATGGTGTTAAAGTTTATAATTCTAGAAGACCCATCTCATAACAAGTACTGTTTGAAGAACTGAGGACACTGAATATAGTAACAGTGAATGTTACTTGCTACAGCCTTCTGGGGAGAAGAGTTGCCAACCATTATTATACAGTGAACTTGAGTTTAAGCAGCTAGGCTGCTTGAACATGTGTTTTCTGCTCAGCTTAGGAGCAAGTGAGGACACTTGTGGCCTCTCAGGAATGATATTCAGCTCGCCTTCCTTTGCCAGCCTTCTTTGCCAACCTTTCTTTGCCCAACTTCTACTTACTGAATGCACGTAATCTGTTTATCCATAAGTCTGAAATGAAAATTTAAAACCTCCTTGATAATAATTCAATCAATTGAATTGAATAGCAAAATGGAAATTTTAGTCTTCTGCCCATTAGTGGCCATTCTTAACAATTAAAGTTTCAATGCAGTGTTCACATTTTGAATAGCACAGA
Source organism: Irena cyanogastra (assembly GCA_013397155.1). Classification (NCBI taxonomy): domain Eukaryota; kingdom Metazoa; phylum Chordata; class Aves; order Passeriformes; family Irenidae; genus Irena; species Irena cyanogastra. Next base: position 1,131,840 of record VWZV01017164.1, on the reverse strand, counting down.
GCTCATTGAGTTCATGAACAAATCATTCCTCATGGAGACTACACCAGTCTTGATTTTGAAAAGTGGTTCTTTTTAAGGTCATGTCTATGAACACCATCAGCACAAGCACCTGACACTTTAATACTTGGCAGAGTGGCCTTACATATATTACTGAAAAAAAGTAATTGCAGTGAAGTGTGAATATGAGCGTAGTTGGACATTGCATTATCAATTTCCTATGAACTGTGATTAAAATGTAGCTGAGGTAAAACTAATGCTTTACAGAACAGAAGTTCTGGTTTTTTTTAAAGAACCTACAAAATTTTGTAGTACAATTATTTTTTAAAAACTTTGTTATGGCAAATAACAGCACATAGAAATTGTGCCTTGAAACCTTACAGTTTTGTAATAATTATACTGTTCTATGTAGAGCAATGAAACAGGATGTTTTTATGATACTGCCATGAAGTGGTGTGCCTGAGATGGTAATTTTGTAATCATTAAAAGGGATTGTTTGCCTGTCAGTAAATCAGAATTTAATATTAGATAGTTTTGAGGTTTATATTTTAAACTTAAGAGTTGTTGGTTATTTGATACAAAAAGCATTTTTTCCATCAGACTCAGATGTGAGGTATGAAATACCTTGGAACTGCCAGCATTTCAGCTGTACAGTGAGTATGGAGAGGAGAGAAACTCCTAAATCAAGTGTAACTCTTAATGCACAGTGTGTGTAGTTGGAATTTGGTACAGATAGAAAGCTGAATAAAACCTACTTCTTGAGCTCTGTTTATTGTTGCCCAGTGCTGCACATTGCTGGTGCTGCAGGGGTGTGGTGTTTGACCAGCTGTGTGGAGATGTAGAATGAATCTCTGCTGGGGAGAACTGCCGTGTTTGCTGTCTGCTTCCAGCAGCTGCGGTCCCCCAGTAGCACCAGAAGGTTCACTCCCAGACATCAATGGTTATACGAATGGAAAAGCCTTGGAAACTCCCTCCATTGCATCACAGAAGGCTCCCTAGTTGAAATACACAACACAATTGCTACTTTTATGTTTGTGGTCCAAGTTTGTATTTACATCGGGGTTTCTTTGCAAAACAAATAACAAACTAGGTATTTCATGAATAGAGCTTTATTACAGCCATGAGAAGAGTTCGTTTAAATTAATTTGTGTGTGTTAGCTTTCCACGTGTGCAGTGCTCCTGATTGGTTTTGTCAGACACTGAAAATGAAATGACCCTTTCACACTCCCATCAGTTTCTTCGATGCCAGCATTTATTTTACCTAAAATAGATAAATCTAAAGTTATTATAATAGCCTTGGTTATGAAGGAAGTTGCTCTCGTGGGGTGGCAGGCGGAGGTCGCTGCGTTCCGCGGTCCCGACTCGCCTTCGGTCCGCGCGCGCGCTGCTCCCGCCGCCTCTTCCCGCCTTCGCCACGCCCGCGCCTGCGCGAGCCGCGGCGCCTGCGCGCGGGGACACGGCGCGGCCCCTCTCGGCTTTTGGGTTATTCTTTTTTTATTATTTTTTCCTTTTTTCTTCTTTTCTCTGGCTGCCGCCGCCGCCGCTGAGCTGCCGTTCTGTAAAAAGCAAAACTCCAAAGCCTTTCCCGCTAAAGATAGAGCTCAGTTAATAGGGCCGTGACCTCTCACCCGCGGGGTCGGAGGTGACCGGCAAGATGGCGCCGACTGCGGAAGGGCCGCGGCCGGCGCGCTGCTGAGGGAGAACCGCGGGGCCGACCCTAATCCGGGCCCGGCCACCGCCCGGCCCGCTCGACCCTTTGCACTTCTCCCGACTCTCAGCGGACGGCGCTGCCCCAGCCGGCGCTCCCAGGAGCGCGGACCCCGGTGCCTGCCCGGCCGTCCTGGCCGCGGCCCTCCTGGTTCCGTCGCTCCCGCCGCTACTGCCCGCTGAGCCGGTTGTTTTCCGTAGTTCCCGTGAAGAGAAAGCGCCTCTGGACTGGTTCCGTAACCCCAGCAGACAGAGAGGCTGCGTGTGCACCCACAGAAGGGTTTGTACAAACACTGCGTGTTGGTGGTGCTGTAACGATGGTGCTCACTCGAGCTGAACATTGCTGACTGCTGGGGGTCCCACATACGCTGAGGAGATGAGTGATCAAATACGACGTGACACAGGGAAAAATCGAAGGACCCGTTGAGTGAGGATGATGTCGATGCCCGTCTGACGGTCAGCAGTGTGTGTTTAGTGCTGCGGTTCAGGATGAATAGGAAGAAAGGAGACAAAGGATTTGAAAGCCCAAGACCCTATAAATTATAAGTATCTATTTTTTTTTAAATTGCTATGCTTGAAATCAGTGCACACTGAATCAGGCCACAGGATGATTAATAATGGTTTATTTAAGAAGGTTGGAGCTGTTGCTTGTGGTGTAGCTTGCATTCAGAAAATATGTGTTGCAGATGTATGTTTTAATGTGTAAATGGACTTACTCATGGGCAGCAAGTCTGTCAACCATTCCATCTCACGAAGATACTTATATTGTGCTCTTCAAACTTTGGACATTTCTTCACACAGTGTCAGTACTAAAGACCATACGATGATGTTCCATATGTACTGCTGTGTCAAAAAGCCCTTTTGACTTAAGGGCTTTTTTTATGTATAAAAAAATGCTTGCCTTTGCAGCAAGCCACTTTGTTAAGCAAATTGTTTTCACACATTCACTATTTGGGTTGTAACCAAGCTACAAAGCAGTTGGTGGTGGATTTGAGTGGATTTTAATAGATTTCTTGTTATAGCTCTTTGATTCCTTTATAAATTTGTTACACAAATATATTTCTAAGTAGAATCAGTCTTCTCATATACACTTAATGTAAGTAACGTCTGAGTCCATTTTTAGATGTAGTTCTCTTGGAGGAATTTTTATTAAGTTTTATCTCATCCGAAGCAATGTCAGTTCTTAATGCACAGGATATGTGCAGATAAAGTGTGATGTGCCACAGAAGTTGAATTATTTCAAGGTTTTGCCTTGAGTCATGAAATGCACGACTGTAAAGATGACATTTACTACAATACAGGAAAATGCATAGAAATAACTTACAGGATTTTTAAAAAGTTGGAATTATTTTATCTCCTACCTTTTAAATCAGTTTTATTTACCAGGAGTTCTAATATGTCACTCAAAATTTAAGCAAATGCATTTTACTAGTATAAAATACCTATTTTGATCAATATATTAGCATTATTTTAAATTATAAATTCTTATGGCATGCTAATTGTAAAACCACACTTTTACACTTTTAATGTGTAATACCTGCTTATGTAAATTATGTAGGAGTGTCAACTCTCCAGGTAAACTTTCCACAGGTCTCTGATTGCAAGTGTTACAGCTTGTGCCATTACTGATACTGCTCATCACTACAGTGTTAGACCTGGACACTGCCAGTTGTAATTCTTTATTTTTACGTACAAATAAGTGTTGTTCAAAAATTCTGTTATCTTCCTGTATTATTGGTAATGTTTATACTGGCATGATACTGTGTTTGATTTTTTGAGGGACTTTCCTGACATTGTGGGTAACTTCTATTAATTATTTGGTTTAGACCACCTAAAAGATTGAGACAATCATTAATGGTTTTTGTAGAAGTATATTCTATTTCCAGTATTTATCTTTATGTACATATATTCTGTGTGACTCTGTGTTAAACTGGGTTAAAGTATTATTTTAAATGCTGGCATTTGTGCAAAACCTTACTTTTTTTTTTTTCTTTCAGCACAACTCATCAGGTAGTTTGTATCAACAACATAAATTTTCAGAGAAAGTCTGTTGTAGTAAGTATTTCTTAATAAAGTGTTAAGTAGAAATTAAGTGTCTGGGTTTTCTTCATGTTTTTAGATGAAAAAACTGCACTCACAAGCTAATTATGCTGTTCAGCTGCTTCAGATGTTATACTTTCTAATCTGATGCTTCTCATAAATCTGTCATTGCTTGAGATGTATCAAATAAAATACTTTCTAATTGTGAGCACTTCTAGAAAAAGATTTCTAAACGAAGGCTGCTTCATTGTAAATATTACAGAGCAATTTGCAGTTCAGAATTCATGCTCGCACAGTGTTAGCTGATGTTAGGGATAGGCTTACAGAGTTTTCTGCCTTGTATGTGAGTTCACTTGGGCATTGAAGAGACTTTCATGTTTTCAGGCCTAAAGTCTCCCAAGTCTCTTTGTCAATTTACATATCTGTTTAAAAGGATTCTTGTCTCAAGTTCAAATACCAAAACATACAACACAGTGATGCTAATAACTTGAAATTTAGTCAATAGAGACAGATTTTTTCCAGTAAAACAGACATGATTGTCAGTCACATTGAATTTTTTGTTTTGTCTGTTTCATTTACAGCTGCTAGAATTCACCTGTTAAATGGCATGAGAGAAAATGTAAAAAATCTAAAGGACAAATCATTTTCCTTTTTAAATATGATAATATCATCTTTATACCAGTGATTTTTTAAAAATTGTACTAGTAATAATTTTTTATATCTCTCTAGTTTTTGAGTTGATAAAGATTTTACAGAAGATTTTGATTTGTGTTTTCATAGGGTTATGTGGAACTCACAATATTTCCCACAGTTGCAAACCTGAACAGAATCAAGCTGAACAGTAAACAGTGCCGGATTTACAGAGTGAGAGTCAATGATTTAGAAGCAGCTTTCATCTATAACGATCCAACACTGGAGGTCTGTCACCATGAGTCCAAGCAGTAAGTGGTGTGTTTAAGACTCTGCAGATGAAGTGTTTTCTGTTGCTCTTAAGTTGCTCTTAACCCATTCTCTTTTACTGTCAAGTTTTACCTGGTAATTTCCTGATGGTAACTTTTGGTTCGGTGCCTTAATTTTGGGGAAGTATTTTGGCAATAATTTTGACTCTTACTCTGGTCTTCTTTAGAATTTCTTGTGCTAATGTATGTTTGTATTGTTTTGTGAAAGTACCAGAAAATTTTATATAAAGTACTTAATGGGGAAAAAAGGCCTTGGATTTCATCAGTGTGCTCAAGACAGGCACTGTGTATTCCTGTATTCATCACTTATGAAAGAGCTTCAATAATTCAGTTTGCAAATACAGTGTTCATTTATATAGGACACCAAATTTATTGTCAGAATTATGAAATTTTATTTGAGTCTTGATACTGAACCACTTGAGTATATTAATTCTGTAATTCTGTTTGCTTTGTGACTTTATGTTTTTGTTACTGACGCTATTGCTCATTATGTCAAAAATTCAGAATCCTTATTGCAGGGATCCTAGATTGTTGTGGAGAGCTAGAAAGTAAGGCTTTTGGCCTTTCTTGAGGAATCAAACTTTCATTTTTTATTGTTGTGGATAACAGTATAAGTCCTAGAACCTGAACTCACCTCGAAATTTGAAAGGAAAAGTTTCAAATTTCTTCAGCATCTCATATTGAAAGAGTATGTTTAAACTCATGTGGCATCCTGCATGTTCTAGGGAGCTGATATGGGAAGGGGCTTTAGCAAGAAATCTTGTAGCCATTTCATTTTTGGTAAGAGCAAATGATGAGCAAATGTTTTCTCTAGGTATTCTCTTTTGATTTGCTGGAACATTCATATTCTCACACCTTTTTTGGCTTGGTTGAATTTACAATTTGCTGAATTGCTAGAAAACTTCTAGTGAAAGTGTTGTTAACAGCAGCTGATAAAAAAATCACAGAGTTCTTTAGGCTGCAAAAGACTGGCTGAAATCATTTAGTCCAATTCCCCTCACGTGGGATCAGGCAGAGTAGGTTGCACAGGACTGTGTCCTTTTGAGTTTTGAGTATCTTCAGGAATGGAATCTCTGCAGTCTGTCCAGGCAACCCTCTCCAGTGTTGATGACCCATACAGTAAAAGGTATTTTCTTGTATTCTGGTAGAATTTCATGTATTTTAACTTACATCCACTGACAGGAGCAGACACAGTGGGCACAAACTGAGATGTAGGAGGTTCCCTCTGAACATCAAGAAACAGTTTTTACTGTGAGGGTGTCTGAACACTGGGACAATTTACTCAGAGAGACTGTGGAGTCTCTGTGCTTGGAAATATTCAAGTCATTTGGACATGCTTCTGGGAAGGTGGTTGTAGGTGACCCTGTTGGAGCTGAAGGGTTGAATCAGAAGACTTTTGGAATTTGCTTCCAACCTCAGCCATTCTGTGATTCTATAAAAACTGGAATCCTATGTAACCTCTGGAAGATGTGAGAAAGGAGCAGCATTTCAAAAGATCAGAGTGAGCACTCCCATTATGTTAAAAAAGGGATTAGGAGAGAGAATTTTATCATTTTGTGGAGAAGGTGAGGGGTTTTTTGTTCAAACTATTCAAGCTTAATGGAAAATCTCTGTATTTCCTAACTCCTGTGTTATGCATAGTTATGAAAGACAGAGGTCACTAAATATGCATAACAAAAAACTAGTATGCCTCTTTCCATATCTCAGAAGTTAAAGGCAACATGAATTACAAAATATGAGATGAAGTTAGATGTATTTTTCCATTGAAATACCTGGTCACAGTTGGGTAGTTAAATACAGCATCTCTGCTCTTTAGGCAGGATTGCAAGTAGAAATACTAGAAATCTGAAAACTCTCGAATTAGTACCTCAAAAAATCATCAGTGTGTTTTCTCTGCCCTTCTTTGCAAAGAACTGCTTCTAGAAACAGTGGTCTGTAGTAGCCTTTATATCTAATCATCTGGTCATCTCTTCCAAGTTCTCACTTATGGCAAGTTAGTGATGATGTCCTTTGTACCCTTGCAGCAGAACTAGCTGCAGCAATTATTGTGAACAAGACACAGATTAGATATGATGGTTTGTTTCTGATCTTACAGGGACCTTTTGCACAGTTTTCTTAAGTGGTCTGTTGAATTAGTAAATGGGAAATTAAGATGGTTCTTGGCAACCTGTTTATTTTAAATATTTTGTTTTCAATCTTTAGGTTTCCCTGTGGTGTGTAGCAAGTATAAGTTCCGGTTATAAGATTGTATATACAAACATTTTCTTTTATTTTGATAATGCTTTTAGTTTCTTAGATGTTGTTTTCTAAAAGAAGACATAAAATCATAGAAAAGTTGAATTTGGAAAAAACCCATAAGATCATCATCATAAGTCCAACTGTTAAGCCAGTAGCACCACCGTGACCATTACATCATGTCTTCAGGTGCCATGTCCACAAGTTTCTTGAACATTTTCAGGAATGGTGACTCCACCACTTCCCTGGGCAGTCTGTTCCAACCTTTACAGTCTTTTCTGTAAAGAATTTTTTTCCAAGTAGCTTATCTGGGAAATAAGTATTTAGAAAAGTTGCTAATTTAATGGACACTTTCCTACCTTTTTATCAAAGTTAAAATAATCTGAAGACTTCTTATTCCCATAGTTAGCAACAGAATTCTGTTTAAGATAGAAAAGTCTGTATGGAGTAAAGATTAGAAAACTTGCTACCGCATCTCTGACTTGAAAGGTTATGTTTGGTGATAGGAAGTTAAGAGAAGTGGTTCATTGTTATGTTGTGCAAATTTTGGCATACAAGAAAACATTTAAAAGAGGGTTGAGAAATTCAGCTTTATGTATGACACAATTCTGTCTGCTTCACTGTGATGTTCTTTGATGCTTCTTGGTGGGATCTGTGAGATCACCTCTTTGTGTTCTGAATTGAAATATTCAACTTGTTTTCAGTTGAAATAGTACTATTGGGTTTTAGCATCTTTGAGGGAAAAATCATTGACGTGTGGTCTCTGTCATTTCACATTTTCACTGTTGAAGAAGGTGAAACAATTTTTTCCAGTCATGTATTTTTTCAGTTCCCCTGAATATCAGAAAAACTTGCGCTAAAAAGGTAATTAAAAATTGGTGAAATTTGTAGGAAAGGTTAGAAGCCATTAATTAGCACATTAATTATATTTTTAGCTTTGATGCCATTGCAAATTTATCCATTAGTCCCAAACTAATGTCACTTGTAACTTCAGATAACAAGTGAGAGAGTGTTTAAAGGTTTATCTAGAAATAAATTTGGACTTATGTCTTGTAATTTCCTCTGGAGGCTTCAGGACAACATGGCTTTTTCATATCAGAATAGATGGATGGACTTAGAAAATGCAGTCACTTCCTTTCTGAGTGAGCAAACACCTGAACAGTGGTGTAAGGTATGAAATAATTCACATTGCTTTACTGTGTGTACACAAGATGGCAGAGAATCCCATTTTGCTTATGCTTTTGAGAAGAGTTTCAAATCTTGTAAAGGCTGCATGTAGTGTTGGAGAGTGTCTATTTGGGTCATGTTTTAGGGCTGATGTTTTTGAGTGTTACAGCTGTCTATCCTCATCTTTCCTTTTCTTGTAAATTGTTACTTTTTCGATTCTGTTAGTATAAGAGAAATGAGCTTGCTTTTTCTGGGCTATACTTCTACATTCTATGTAGAAATCCCAGTGCATACTCGGAATACTGAGACAACTGCTTGTATCTCAGCCGAATTTATTTAAAACTGGCAAAGGAGGTATTTTTTTTTTCTTGATCTTATGGTTGAGATTGTAAACTGTAAATAGGTGCAGCAAAAGTTTGGGTGCAGTGGTCTAATCTGTGATAAGTGAAGTTTGTAATGATCCTGCTGTGCCTGCTTACATGTGTCATGTTTGTGTGATAATTAGGATGCCAGGCTGAGAAGCTGTTGCATTTTACTGTTACTGTTGTGTAAAGAAAGCTATGTTTTTTTATAGCTAGCTAATGTCATTGAGCTTTCCTGTGCAATGCTGGTTCATTTGTCTTTTTTTTTAGCTTGAAGCCTGTAGTATTTAAACATTACAAATATGAAGATGTTTTGATATCATCTGACTTCACTCTTGCTCTAGTTACAAGCAGCAGTAAGCCGTGAGAGAGAGCAATGTGGTAGCGTTAAGGGCACGTCTGTCTTGCAGTATTTCTTCTTTTGGGAAGTCAATGATCAAGCCTTCAGCCTTCGTACAAAATAGAAAAAATTCTGGTGGACTGAGCATGTGTTGTCTTGCTGCAATAAATAGCCTTTATTTACGCTGATATAATACTTGTCTAATTGAGAATTCATGATAGACTTGGTTAGAAATAAACAAAGTGTCCTGGCCAGGACAGGGATCATTTTTACAGTAGTCAGTAGCGGGGAGGGCTAAGACCTGGAGATTATTCTTTACCACCTTGCTTAATTTTCCAGGGATGGGTAAAAGCCTCCCTTCCAGCTCCCATAGCACGGCAGAGGGGTCAGGTATTTTCGTGAGTTACCCAGGGAGAGCAATACCACCTCTTTTCTCATACACTGTTGTTGGTATTGTTGCTGTTACTGTTTGTTGTCTTATTTCATTGCTGTCTCTGGTAAGTTGTTCTTATCTCAATCCATAGTCTTTACCTTTTGTGGCTCCAATTCTCCTCTGCAGCCCACCAGAGGGGCAGGGTGGAGAGACAGAGTGGCATGTGGTTTGAAGTAGCTTCAGTGGAAACACTAAATGGGAGAATTCCTAGACCATGACACAAAGGTGCAGAGCACTTTTGGAAAGAGATGACAAAGCTCTTAAACTTGACCAGGAATGAAAATTAGGTTTTTCAGTATGACAAAGATTCAAATCATTGCCCTATTAATAAATCACCTATATGTGCATGTATTATGTATTTTAAATGGAATATTATGTATGTACTCCCATATCAAATGCTTATTCTATGTGGGAACCAAAGTAAATTAGTAAATGAATTACTGGTAATGAAGAGTAATGAATTACAGGTAGAGAAAATAACTTTGCCAATTTGATGTTAAGTACTATAGGAAAACAGTGTTTTATAGACTATATGTTTGGCACATACATTTGTAGCACTGGTGCAGCTACTAATGAGAAATGCCATGGAAAGTTTGAAACCAATTAGTAATTTTAAAAAATAAATCTCTGTAGGATTGCTTCTTTACGGTCGCTCAAGCTGCATGCACTTGGGCTGTAATTAACAGTGTTTGGGGTGAATTCTGATAACAAAATGTATCTGTACTGGGAAAAGACTATGAATGTGTATTTGTTTTTTCATTGTCAATCTACACTTAGCATTAGGAAAATTTATCATTGTTCCTTGGGCTGTAACTTTTGGCATGTGCTCTGTTTTTCTTAAAATGGCTATATGCAATTTATTGAGAATAGTTCAACCTATGAAAAGATTAATCTGTGGCACTACGCCTTTAATGGATTCCTTTTATGATGAATCACCCATTTGAACTGGAAACACTTCACAAAAATAGAAATATAAGAATAGACTTGTTTTCCATAAAATGTTAAGCTCTGGAGTCTACCTACTTTGCTGTATATTCATAACCTTTTCCTGTCTGTGAATCCAGTGACGTTTAAAGTGTAGCCACAAGCTCATCATACTCCTCAAAGTTTGAACAAATTCTCACTGATGTGTAGGAGAGGGATCCCTATCAATAATAGTCAATGTTCAAAAACAGTTTGGAGTAAAATGAAACACAGTCTAACAGAAAGTTACTATGGTTTTCTGTTGCTAGCTTTTTTGATTATTAATAGTTCTTAGTCATGCAGTCTCTTTTTAAATAAAGTTTTCCCAGTGGTATTTGATTGCCTTTCTAGGATGCCATTTGAAGGACAGCTTAAATCAGCTTTGCTTAGGGAGGTTCTTTGACCCCTCAGTAAGATGTATCAAGGAAGTAAACCAACTAAAAGCTGCATGATTAGAAAAAAAGGACTTATTTTCCCATTTGATACTTTCAGCTGCATCCCTACAGGATCTGATGAAGAGTAATCTCTGTAGTGGGTGAGGTAGTAGTGATGCGTGAGTGAGACTAGGACCACATCAGCTGAAGTTTAAGTAGGTTGGAATTGTTCTGGAGCCATACCTGAGCCATACCTAGAGCCATACTCAACCTTTTCCTTTTAAAACTTGTTGACATTATATCCTATCTTTAGATACAGTTAACTGTGAAAAAGGAAAAGAAAAATATATTTAAACTTGAGATTTGTGTATTTCTCCACTGAAATGGTCCCATTTACTATTCATGTCTGATTTTCAAAAGCTTTCAGGCAAAGTAGACAAATTTACTGCCCCTGACATTCTCAGCCTTGGTAATGGTGCCAGGGAATTTGTGCACTATTATTGCCAAAGATGAAGAACTACATGAAAATATGTTCTCAATATATTTCACTATTTTAGAAAAGTTTTTTATAGTTGTAGAAGACTCGGCATATTAAACATAGTGTTTGACATACCTAGACTTAGAGAATGGTGCTGGTGGCATGGTTAATTACACTTTGTTCTTCCAAGTAAGCTACTGTAATTGGGGTTATTTTCTCTGTGGATGGTGAATAGAGATTGGTTAGATGAGAGCAAACTCCTGAAATGAGATCATGTCTGCTTTGTGTAGACTTCAGATTCTATGGAAGGTGGAGTCCCCAGCCAAAATTAAAATTTACTCCATTGTGGTGCAGTAATCCTGCACCTGGATCAGGACAAGCCCCAGGATCAGTACAGGCTGGGGGATGAAGGGATTGCAGGCAGCCCTGCAGAGAAAGACTTCAAGGTGCTGATGGATGAGAGGCTCAGCATGAGCTGGCAACGTGCATTTGCACCCCAAAAAACCAGTGATGTCCTGGGCTGCATCACCGGCAGTGTGGGCAGCAGGGCGAGGGAGGGGATTCTGCTCCTCTGCTCCACTCTGGTGAGACCCCACCTGCAGCGCTGCGTCCAGCTCTGGGGTCCTCAGCACCGAAGATCATGGACCTGTTGGAGCAGATCCAGAGAAGGCCACCAGGATGGAGCACCTGTCTGTGGGGAAAGGCTGAGAGAGTTGGGGTTGTTCAGCCTGGAGAAGGTACAGCTCTAGGAAGATCTTACTGCAACCTTTCAGTACTTAGAAGGGGCTTTGTAAGAAGGATGGGGCAGACTTTTTAGTAGGGCTTGTTACAGTTAGGAGTAAGGGTAATGGTTTTAAAGTAAAAGAAGGTAGATTCAGACTAGGGGCAGGAAGAACTTATACTGTAGGGCAGTGAAACCCTGGAACTGGTTTTCCAGGGAGGTGTTAGATGCCCCGTCCCTGGAAACACTGGAGGTCTGATTGGACAGGGCTCTGAGCCACCTCATCTAATGCAAGATGTCCCTGTCCTCCACCAGGAAAGTTGGACTAGATATCTTGGAAGGTCCCTTCCAACCCAGAGTGTTCTGTGGCTCTGTGATTCCATGACTACTTTATACGTGATTGTGTCCTGCTTCCACAGTGCTTGGATTCATCAGCAGTACCTAAATTCTGTGGAAAAGGTGATAAGTTAGTCAAACACTTTCTCTTCAGGTATGGAGTCGTGCAAGCTTTTGAAAAACTCCGGGCACTGGAGAATTAGAATTAAGAAAGATTTTGTTCCCATGCTTTAAACAGTTTAGAAATCCATTTTGAAAAAGTATAAAAACTATCACATAAAGCTGTAAAAGAAAGGATATTTTTGAACTTGACTGGTCGTACTCCAGTAGTTAAATATAATCACATTAAATAATAAGATAACATCCTGTTCATAAGTACTTTAATGGAAGATACATGCTTGTTCCTGCTCATTTCAGTAGAAAACAATTAATCTAAGTAATAATTGAAGTAATGATCTGACTTTGTAATGAAGTGACCAGGTAATGAGCAGCTAATACATAGTTGCTCAAACCTGGTTACAAAAAAACTGAAAAACTGTGTTTGCATCTTAAATAAATAATAGTATACTTTAAAAAAGAAGAATGTTTCAAATATAACTAGAAACTAATAAGTATAGCACATATTTCTGTGTTTGTGTATTAAGGCCAAAACTGTTAACATATAATATTTTATGTATTATTTACAAGTGCATTAAAGAAACCCCTATTCCTGTCCATCAGGCTAAAGGGGAAAAATACCATTGCCAAGCTAAAATCTTACATTAAGAAAAGAGAGATAAGAGCAAAACTGCAATATATGAGGAAGCAGATCTTCCAGACAGAGCTTTAGAATAAAGATACAAACGTTATCCAAAATAAAAACCAGAATTTTTAATTTCTATTCCAATAAATGTAGTTATTACTCTTATTGGTAAGAAAAGAACACTGAGCATTTCTCAATTTATTGGGAGTTATTTCTGTTTAAGTCTTTTTGATCAGAGATCACTTCTGCAAGAGCCATATTTTAAATTCTGGTTGTTGAAATCTAATCTTTACTCCTTTTCTCTTCCACTCCTTTGAATACAAAACAGAACACTTGGTTGTTCATGCACCTTGAAATTCAGTATAGAAATTGTCTTAATTTCCAAAGTTGTTTTTTGTGGTTCAGCACAACTGTACTTTAAGAATTAACTGGGTATTTCTGACAGGAGGAATCTCAACTATTTCTCCAATGCCTATGCTGCCGCTGTCAGTGCTGTGGACCCAGATGCTGGAAATGGAGAACTCTGCATTAAGGTTCCCTCGGAGCTGTGGAAACATGTTGATGGTAAAGAGACCATACTGAAAAATTAATTTGAGATGTCACAGTTGTCAGCTACAAGTTTGCTTAGGAAGATAGTAGCTTTGAAGAAATAGAAGTAGTGTTACATTATTTTATGAATTTATGATTACTGTTTCCTTTTTCCTCTACACTTGAATTCTGAAAAATACTTTCACTTCTTGATAATAGGGAGAAGTGTTGCAAGGTTTCTTGACACTATGTACAAACATATTCTTGGGTGGTCATGACCCCAGGAGAATACTTGAGGTAGTGGGAATAATGAAGTGTACTGGGGGATAAATTGTAATTTTGAAGCTCCTTACAGTATATATGATACAACAGCAACAAAAAAAAATTTACAAGGATATAGTTATATACACCTTTTTACAAAGCGCTACTAATTTTGTTCCTCACTTCCAGGAGTGGTCATTTAAAAATTGATTTGATAGTGAAAGTAGACTGCTTTATAAACTGGCATACTAGATCCCGTAATAAGTAACTGTTTTAATAAGTTACTCTCCAGTGTTGATTATTTTCTTACAGAGATGTTACTAGTTTCTTGTATTATTTCTTGCATGGTTTTATTGGTTTTTCCCATGGATTTATGAGACCTCTGAGAGAATAATAACAACTGTATCATGAGGCTGACTCATGCAATATTGTCAGATGCACCTTCATGGGAAAGACTCTTCTGTTTATTTTAATTTTTGTGTAAGTTACTGTTGCCTTACATCCAAGCCTAGAAGGGAAAATATTCAAACATGTATAATTTCACTTTTCAATGTTTGAGTGCCAAAATACGGTGATACTTGTGGGATAAATTTCAGCATATGCTTGAATTTGTTTTTTTGCCAATCTATTCATAGGTGAGATTTCTGTGACGCTAAACCAGAGCAAAGACACTTAAGTTACAGGAAAGGTATTAACTATAATAAGAGATTTTAAGCAACTGCAAATGACAATAATATGTCTTTTAAGAATGCGCCTGCTTCACAGAGATTTTGAAGCAAAGTTTTTCAGCACGGTGCCAAGGAGATCCTGGTTAGAATAGAGTCTGTATAAATACCCTTTACTGCTGGGGAATTAGAAGATGAAGTGTGACTCCAATTGCAATTTTTATTAATTAATAGAGATTCTTGTAAATTCATCTCCTGTATGTTGTGCTTAGGGAGGTCTCAGTTTTGTAAGCTTTGAGCTGAACTTTGTAAGTGGACTGGGAAGTCCTTGAGAATGACGTTATCACATAATCTTTAAAGACCTAGAGTCCAAAACTGAGTTACTATTCTGAAATAACTTCCATGGAAGTTGTATGTACTTACTCCAGTTTTGGTCTTTGTGCTGCAGAGTTAAAAGTCCTGAAGGTGCATATAAATTTTTCTCTGGACCAGCCGAAAGGAGGCCTTCATTTTGTGGTACCCAACATGGAGGGCAACATGGCAGAAAGAGGGGCTCATGTCTTTTCATGTGGTTATCAAAATTCTACAAGGTAAGAAAACTGTCTTTGAATGTTAGATTTGTATTTCTTATTTGTTCTCAAATTGTAGGAAATACAAATAATTTCTTTGAATTATTTTAAGTTTAAAAAAATTCTAAAACTTAATTTGTACTTGGAAGGAGCTTACCAATGTGAAATAGCATCTAATGACTAGTAATTAGACTTTCTAGTCTTCATAGCTCAGCAGGAGGTACAGACAAAAAAAGCTTGTAAAGCTTTATAAAGTTAATGTATTGTAGAAGTCAGTATGTCAGCATTCATATATTCTTAAAGTATTTAGGGATATAGTTTGGAACTTGAAAGAAAAATCACCTGCGGGAAAGACTATAATTGTTATGTATGATTGTTAACCATTTTCCCCCCAATCCTGACTTTTCTAGATTTTGGTTTCCTTGTGTGGATTCATATTCTGAGTTGTGTACCTGGAAACTTGAGTATACTGTAGATGCTGCAATGGTGGCTGTTTCAAATGGAGATTTGGTGGAAACTGTATACACCCATGATATGAGAAAGAAGACTTTTCATTATATGTTGACTATTCCAACTGCAGCTTCTAACATCTCCTTGGCAATTGGACCTTTTGAAATCCTTGTTGATCCATACATGCATGAGGTAATAATCGTCATCGTAGAAGCCTCCCTTTTTTTCCTAAAGAATTACTCGTGTTTTATGTTGCAGTCAGTATATATTAGTCCAAGAATAGGTATTTCTAGATCATCCTTCATCAGTACAGTTGTATGATAAAACTTGTCTAGTAATGCTTGTATTTAAATTTATATCAAAAAAAAAAAAAGCCTTTAAATAAGGAGCAATTCCATTTATGTCTGGATTTTGGGGAAAATTTAGTTGAAATTGGGTTTCTTCTCTGAGATACATAATATACTTGACATTTACGTATTTAAATATATTCTTTAGTCTTGTAGCAAATTTTCTTTGTTTGTAGGTGACTCACTTTTGCTTACCACAACTTCTCCCACTGCTCAAACATACCACGTCATACCTTCATGAGGTGTTTGAATTTTATGAGGAGATTCTTACCTGCCGCTATCCTTACTCCTGTTTCAAGACTGTTTTTATAGATGAAGCTTATGTTGAAGTAGCTGCTTATGCATCCATGAGTATTTTCAGGTTAGTATTTGAATAAATTACACCTTCTAAATCCACGGGCCTAGAAGCTCTAGATCCAAGACTGTCGAGAAATGTGTGAAACTCTAGTTATTTTTGTAGCCTGAGTTTTGGGCTTTCTAGTTTGAAAAGGCTTGTTTTTATTGACATTACAGGCTTTTAACACCATTTCCATTTTTATCTGTTATAAAGATGTTGGATTTACTTTTAGATAAAACTAGCGGTGATTTTCCTTCTGAATTAGAAATGCCATGTGTGAAGTATTTAGTCTTAAATTAAGTGCAGAAGTTTGATTGTGTTTTATTTTTCTTCAGCTGGAATAAGGTATCAGGAATCCACGAGAGTGTCACCAGTTAAACTACTTAGACTCTATACAGAGAGTTGTGTATAGATGATAATAGCAGGAGATTTGCCTGCATTAACACTCTTAAAAAATAAAAAATTAAAAAAGATGTTACTATCTCACTGAAAAAAGAGTGGAGACATTATTTTACTTGTTTTGGTTTTTAAGGCAAGGTCTCTTGTTTTTTTGGAGCCAGTGCTCATGTGTTTTTTTTTTTTTTTGGGGGATCCAGCACAAATCTCTTGCACAGCGCAATGATTATAGATGAAACTCCACTGACAAGGAGATGCTTGGCACAGGCCCTGGCCCAGCAATTCTTTGGATGTTTCATATCCAGAATGTCCTGGTAAGTATTTTACCATAGTATTCTCCAGAAAATGGGGAGCATCTAGGAAGCTCAAATTTTAATTTGCAGATTGTATTTTATCAGAAAAAGAAGTAAAACAGTAATTGTAGAAGAAAGCAAAAAATGGGAAAAAATGTAAGAATAATAAACCCAGCTCAATAAATGAAAATCCATTAATTTTTTTAGTCGTTTTGAAAGAAGAATATAAAAGTTCCAAAGATTGTATAAATTGAATATAACCTCCTAAATATAGTGTGCTTTGGCTTCTGAAAATTTTAGAAAGCTAACTCTCTTGCATTATCAGTCAGTTTCTGTTAGATATTTTGGATGCTGAAGTATAGCCTGCATGCAAAGTGCTTGTAGAGCACAGAAGTAATAAATTAAGAAGTTTTTCAGGGAGGAGAATTCAGAAATTATTGTCAAATAGGAAAATTCCTGCTGAGGTGGCTATAACTCCATGTCTCTCAGAAAACCTCTCCAAATGACCCTTGCAGTTCTGATCAGTAATTATCTTAAATCCTTTTGCATTCACTTTGATTACTGGGGACAAGTAACCCATTACCCATGTCATTTTTCTGTTTAAGGTTCTAGTTTATGATCATGTGTTAGTTTCTATCTATTTTTTCTCTTTATAAGAACATAACTTACAAAAGATGCGTTTAAAAGGGTGTCCACCAAATTGTGAGATAGGTATTTTGTCTACTTGCTGTCCAGATCTTCTGTACTGCATTGAGTTGTGTATCAAGAAATTAAGATCATATCGATTAACAGTTGCTTTAACTTTAGTGTTCGTTTCCACCTGTTTATTATTATTGTTTCAGCTAAAATAGGTTTTATATTTTAATCTGGATTTCTGTGGTAAAAGTTCAGTTTTCACTGACTTTTCAGTTTCATTGGTCCCGTCCAGGTGCCAAGTTCCATAAATTGGTTCACAGCTCATCAGACTTCTGTTGACTTAGCGAAGTTATGCAACCTCTTGAAATTTGTGCTATTTTTGACCTGGTCAAAAATATGATCCCTTACAAAACATCCTCTGAAGTGATATAATTCATGTTTCTCTCTTATAATAGGTCAGATGAATGGGTGCTAAAGGGAATCTCTGGTTACATTTATGGCCTTTGGATGAAAAAAACCTTTGGTGTTAATGAGTATCGCCACTGGATTAAACAGGTAACATCATAGCATCTTCTATACCTTTCAGACATTTTGCATCAAAGAAGATACAGTATAAAACCAGAATATAATATAGCTTTGCATTGCAATCTAAAGACCTTTCTGGTAGTAACAAACCTCAGAGCTAAAATATTTTTACCAATTGCTGCAAGGAAGAACACCAAACATACAAACCAAAATAGATTTTTGTGACTGCCATATGAATAATGAATAATAATTGTTTTTGTCTCTCCATGCAATTAGTTTTCCTCTTTTTGTTTGAACTCCTAAACCAGAGAAAGAGTCAAAAAACATACTACTTTTGGGATACTTAGAATAGAATATAGAATTCATAAAGATTTGTATTTGGTGAATTTCTTATGCTGTGATGGCTATCCATATAGCTCAGAAAGGCTCCAGTATTAGCTTGGATCCGTGGTTCAGATATCTTCTAGTATCATTAAAGTACTAAACAAAATAATGAAGCAGTAAAAAATAGCTATTTGAAGGGATTTCTTTTCTTGGAAAATAAATTTCTGTCTATAGCTTACATTTCCAAAAGTACGCTTTGAGACAGGTACTTTCTAGTGATAGTAGCAGTGACTTCTCATTCTTTGCAAGTAACATTTATTCTCAAAAAGATACATATCTTCTTTCTCTCGTCATGTTCTCTTACTCTCCT
This sequence comes from Irena cyanogastra, assembly GCA_013397155.1. Lineage (NCBI taxonomy): Eukaryota > Metazoa > Chordata > Aves > Passeriformes > Irenidae > Irena > Irena cyanogastra. The sequence continues at coordinate 1,113,285 of VWZV01017164.1, read as the reverse complement.
TATTCCAGAAAGTAAATCCTAACCCCATTTGCTCCTTTTACATCCTCACCTGAGGACCCAGTACCATGTCCTTTTCTGCCTAATGCTCATTCAGTTCACCAGTCTTGTTTGTCTATGCTAAAGGTGTGGGTGGTGCAGAGAACAGCAGAACTGGAGGTCTGTTGTGAGAGTTCACTGCTGTCTGCATCAGAAGTTGCTCATGTTGTTTCCCATCTGTCCGCACGAAACGAAAGGTGTCCACATAGAATTGAGAGGTGCTACTGTCACAGCCTACAGTTCTTCCCTTTTGCTAATGTCTTACTAATATATGAAAGTGTGTAAGTTGATATGTATCAATAAATCTCAGTACATATAAGCATTTGGAAAATCTTTAACAGTGGGTTGCAGACAGGCATCAGTTTCCATTTCCTTTGCTTAAACTGACACAATTTGATTCATGTTGACTTTTAGGTGACAGTGAGCCTTTACAAACATCCTGCCTTAAAGTGTGATTGTTAACCTGGCATCATACAAGTTCAGACTCAGTGCAGAGCTTGGGCCAGACAGAAATATTTATTTATTTATTTATATCTATATTTAATCTATTATATTCTATACTCTCTGTGTGTATGTCTGTAGTTGTTTTCCATTTCATGAAATGCTGATCACATTTATTTCTTTTAGTCAAAGACAAGTTGCTTATTGACTAATAATACTCTGGTTATAATATAGTTCAGCACTGTCTAGCATTTGCTCCCTGAACAAGTAGAAACTGCTGATTTCTACTGTTTCATTATTGTTTGTTGTTTGAGGAACATCCCTGATTTTAAAATATTCCTCGCTTTATAAGCAAGCTTATTAGGAGGTATGACTTAAACAGTATTAAAAGCTTTCCTGTCTTCTCCAAATAATTTCTCTGCTCTTCAAAATTATGCTTACTTATGTATTTTGTTCTTAGGAGTTAGATCAAATCGTGGCATACGAACTTAAGACTGGAGGAGTTTTACTGCATCCAATATTCGGAGGAGGAAAAGAGAAAGACAAGTATGTTTATTTAAGCTGCAAGTCATTGCAGGGTATGTTTTTATGGGGCCATTAATATATGCCTTGGGTGTGTTGTGTAGCACAAGGCCAAAGGCTGAAGATCTCATGCCCAAGGCATGTATTGCCAGTCTCATAAAGTATATCTTGAGTACATTGTAATATCTGTTGTTTTATTTTTTTTCAATTTGAATCTCAAAGGAAATTAAGTATAATGGATGTTTTTAATGCTGTTATGAAACTGCTTTTTAGTAAGAGCATAAGAGAGAACATGGAGCCAGAATTTTGACGTGAGCTATTTCTGGAGTGGTTAGTAATTTTAGGATTTTTTGTGGTATCATCGGCTTTCTATTTCTTTGCTCTTTTTTCTTTCTGCTCTCAGATACCACCTTGTAGTCTTAGACTGAGATTTTTAGTATGTTGGGGGTAGAAAAGTATTAGATCAATCATCTGTGAAGTACTGTTAGTTACCAGTGTGAACTGGCTGGGTTTTTATTTTCCCTATGATTTTAGCTTCAGTATGTCTAGCTTAGAGTGGTTCCAATTCCCTCTCTTGTAATACTCCAGTACTACCCACTCAGTAGTACTAAACACTGGAGGTGGAAAACTACTGCTACATGTCAGATCAGTAAGTTGATATGAGTTTCAGTGACAAGCTTTTGCTGGGTTTTTCTTTTCTTTCATAAATTGATCTCCATATGACACAGCCTCATAAGGAGTTGCTTTTTGGAAACACACAAGCAGCATGTCCACAACTGCAAGGTTGAGCCTGTGCAGGTAGACTACTATGTCAGCTTCTGTTCTTTACTGCAGCAGAAGCCCCTGTCTTATGAAAATACAACCAAAATTGCCTATAACAGTGGTTCTTTTCAGTTGATTTGATTGTTCATTTAAAGTTAAAACTCTGGATTTAGAACTGAATTAATTACAAAAATCACTAAATTCACAGTAATCGGGTGAAACTAGAGATAAGGGGCACATTTTTAAAGAAGGAAATTCACTAAAATCAAAATCTCTTTCTAACTGTTAATTTTATTAGTTTCACTATATTTATTCTAGAATTGGACACAAATAATTGACGAAATCTTGTCCTAATGCTCTTAAAGGTGTGTTTCCTTGCTGTGATATATTGTTGGAAACAATTTCTGCAGTTATTTTACTACTTCATTGTATTACAGCTTGTTAGTAATAACCACAGGATCACTTAAATATGAATTACAACTTGCTGTTCTTTGTAGATTGCAGAGTTCTCTGATATGTAAATTACAGATATGTTCCTGACTCTGGGAGATAATTTGTATTTAAAGAAAGTATTTTCATAATGGAGCTTAGAACATTTTTCTGCAGTATATTCTGTGCATTTCATTTCTTTGTTCTGCTTGTTTATGATACAGTTTCTGGGCAAACATATTTGCAGTACAGCAGTTCCAATTAATATTAATATGAAGAAAATTTGTGTTAAATAATAATCTCATCTTTCAGCTAAATTAGAAGTAAAATATTGTAATAAATCTTCAAGGGAAAAAAACCGCAAAAACCCAACTTCCTTTAGACACACAAATTAATTTGTGTGCAAAACAAAGGTCTCAGATTCTTCCTGTTTATGTCTGGTGTAGCACAAGCACTGCACTCCAGAGTGCTTATTCTAAAAGACAAAATCCCAGAGCCTGGGAAAATGAAGGAAAGAAAACTGCAGATTAACTGCTGTGTAGATGAAAGCTCCAGAACAAAGCTTTATGTGTAACCTTTTCATTTTGTGTCCTCCTCTCTCAGACTGTGGTTCTCAGCCTTTGTTTGTGCTGGTACCACCCTACTGTAAAAATTAAAAACTTACAGAACTTTATGATATGGTTATATTTCATATGGAAGAAGCTTGCTAACTGTCTTTATATTGAATGACTGGACTGTGTTCAGGAGCATGAGCATTATAAAATTCTGTGGAAAAGCTGGTTCACTTTCTACTTCGACAAAGGCTCCAGGTCCATATTGGTAATTTTAACACTCTTTTGGTGCCAGTTCAATAAAATATGTGGAATTATAATGATTGAAGAAAAATATAATCTGAAGAAATGTATTAATATTCACTACAAATATTAATATGAACTACAGGATATAACTGTCAAATGCAAACTTGTCTCAGTTTGTTTTGCAGTTAAATAATGTAGCCAGTACCAAAATCAATCAACACATAGTAAATTTAAAAAAGGATTTTGGAATTGTGGGTACTGGCTCGGTTATAATTTGCAAGAAAAGAATTTTACAAAAGTCAATCAACTGTATAATTTGAACCTGGATAAATAGTTTTTATTCTGAGACCAAATTATTATATAACGTCTGAGCCACAACCTCAATTTCCTGCTTGAATTTCAATTTCTTTCATGGCTGCTAATCCTTCCCTACCTCAGAATAGAGAAGTATCCAGAATAATAGGAGAATTGTGGTAAGGGGAACTTCAGCAACTGCTTACCAACTACAAACAAGGAGTTAACCTACGTACTTCTTTTTCACAAAATTACTGTAACTAAGAAGGGTAATACTTGCTGAAATTTAGAAATACTTCTCTTTTTGTATCTTCTTGAGATGTTTAAACAGATACTCATGAGCAAAGTCAAGGGATTCTCCCGGTAAATTAGAAGGATGGAAAAGTTACTAAGGTATTGCAACTGCCTTGGTTCTTGCCATCTGAAATATTAAGGGCTGCAGATAAGGAGCTAAGTGCTGGTACTGTCTTTCTAGAGCATTTGCTAGTGAACCTCAGCAAACCTGGTTTCTTCAGATGTTTGTTATTCATTCATGGAAAACTCAGATGTCCTGTGAAAAATACTAAAAGAAAAAACATAGCAAAGCAACATACAGTTGCCACAGACTTGGTTCATCAATAAAATTGAGTCAGACTGTTAATAATTTCTTCTTCTCACATAAGAGTCTCCTTAAAAGGAGGCAAAAAAGTAATTTTTCTCAGGAATTAAATACTACCTGCCGAGTCTTCTCTGACATGTTATCTGATTTACAAGATACCATGTTTGCCAAAATATTGAAAGATAAAGTTGCTAACTAAAATAAAAGGAAAGGAATTCCTTAGGCCCATCACATGAAAGTGTTCTGTGAATTGTAAAACTCTACTTTTCTTGAATTGCAACAACTATTTATTTAAATACAAAATATTTACTATGTACAGTCACACTTAAATGGAAGTGGAGCAGGAAGATTGCTGATTCATGAGTAATTCCCAGATTCAGTCGCAGGTTCCTTGCTCAATGTGCTGATGCTTCCACTGTCTGTAGAGATCTACAGCACTACACAGCAGCTATCATGTGCCATTAATCTCTGTACAGTACTTGCTGTATGCCAGGTACATACACCCTTGTCACCTCTCTGCACCAGTGAGTGGTCATTTTAAGTGTGCCATGATTTGTAGCTAAAGCAGTACAAGAAAGCCTAAGTAATTGTTGGTGCAGCTCTAAGCTTGGTTGCTGGGGTACGTTTTAAGTTTCATTCAATAAAACGCAAAATAGATGTTTTGTTTTGTTTTGTTTTTCAGCCCTGCTTCACATTTACATTTTTCTATCAAACACCCTCATACACTGTCCTGGGAATATTACACTATGTTCCAGTGTAAAGCACATCTTGTTATGAGACTGATTGAGAACAGAATTAGCATGGAGTTCATGTTACAGGTCGGTATTTAGATAATTATGTGGAATATAAAAAACTCCTTGTCTTCAATTGCATTTCTGTTTATTAAATAGAGTTCAAAGAAGAGAACAGGTCGTCATAGGATTCCATTTGTAGTTTCAGTTTTAGCAGGACTGAACAAACATTTGGTCATTTGGTTAAGGATAAGATTAGCTGATGTTCTTATGCATAGCTTACAGTACTTTTCAAATGCTGCATATTCTCTTTAATCTTAAGGTGTTTCATTGGTTTGCGTTATTTTGATTTGTTGTTAACAGAGAGCCTGTTTTCCTGTCCCTGACTGTGGTGCTGCTGTGAGCTAATTTAATGAAATTATAAATAATGAGAATCCAGCTCCAGCTCTCCCATTATATAAAGTTTTCAGTGCTAGATGAAACTTAGATGTTTATATTAGAAGAAGCATTTGAATAGAAGATTGTAATTTTACTCTGAAATACTGAACTTCAGCAGAACTGTAGTTTCTCTTCTTCACTAATTACCTTTTGGGACACACCTTAGAATAGGGTGCTGCAAATAAACGGTTAAAAAAATGAGTGATATTTTCATGTCAGCTTCAGATTTTCTGAGATTTTTACCTTGGTTTGAGGTTATTTTTAAGGAAAACATGTATGTTATTATGCTAGAGCTATTTTAGGTAGTTGTCAGGTTGAAAATACTGCAGAGAATCTGATGAATGTTTAATTTCTGAAAAAGAAAATGCAGTCACTGTAGATAATTTTTGAAAGTTGATCATCTTTTAATGGATTTTGTATGTGCATATGTGTGTGTAACTTGAAGGAAGATACATTTGGACTGAAAACTTCTGATATGGTCAAGCAAATAATTTCCCATTAAGTCTTTATTTTGAAAACCTATTTCTAAAGCCCGTTATCAGAAAGTGAATTTATCAGCCTTTAGTTGCAATTCAACAGAAACGAAACAGAAAAGTTTATTTTATATGTAAGTATTTAGGGAAAGTAATAACTTTTTATCATTTCAGGTTTTCAACAAGTTGTTGAGTCTGGCCAGTACTGCTTCATCTCAGAAGTTCCAGTCACACATGTGGAGTCAGATGTTGGTTTCCACATCTGGGTTTTTGAAATCTATCTCAAATGTCTCAGGCAAAGACATCCAACCTCTAATAAAGCAGTGGGTGTATCCTTTTTATTCTTGGTCTGGATTGTTAATATGGAGAATGAATTTGGTTTTTTAATTGGCCCTATCAAAAGAGTGTGAAGAAGGGTATGAAATACCTTTGCATACATTGTTAAGTACATTATTCTGTGAATTAGATACATATGTGAGCCACAAATTCACAATCTTTTCATAGTCCTTTGAACTATGCTGGCTTTTCTGCATGTTCTTTACTAGAAGAGATTTCATTATTTTAAGTTTTCCTTTGAAAGAAGCACAGGAACTCTGCTGGAATTTAAAGCCAAATTATACTAAAAGGATTCCAGAGGACACTGCCTGTAGAAATATGCTGAAATGGGACATGGAAAATGCTATAGTCTGGTGCATTTTAATATGTGATTTCCAGTAAATCACCATTAAATAAGTAACCTAAAGCACAGACTATTAGTTTACAATATACTTTAATAGCTTGGTAGCTTGTGTTAATAGCACAGTTTCAGGTAAAATAAACCTCTGTGAATGGATTCTTCAAATTTAAGTGATATTAGTCAAAAAACAGGGTTTCTTATTTGAATTGATATGAGCTGAAATTTGAAGTGGCTCCATTTAACAAGTTTAATTGTTAGTTTTATTTAATGTGACTCCAGGCTAGAATTGTACGTGACTGCAGCAAAAGCATACCTTACTGTTGTAACAGGCAACAAAAGTAGGTATTTAATTTGAGCTGACTTAACAACGTTCGTGCATCTCAATATCTAAACTAAAAAGCACTGTATAATTAGTGTTTATAGAGTAATTTGAGAGGTTGGTATTTTATTTGCATCAGAACAGTTCATACAGTGTAAATACACATTATTCTAATTTCCATACCTTACTGTGCCAAGCACATAAGAAAAATAGGAGTTCTGTATTCACACTGCAGTGACACCTAAATGTCAGTATTACTATCTGAACTGGGTGAATCTTGACTACATCTGTTCTGTAAGGAAGAAAGAATTGTACTTCACACATCTGGGGATTTCTTTCACCTTCTCCATACTTTGGCACCAAGGTTGATCCTGGTAACTATAACTTGTATTTAATCCTATGATTGCAGCCTCCCTACCATGGTTCAAACACTGCTATTTCTGTGACAATGGATTTCCCACCTCGTAAGATCACAGGAGGTCTTTATGTTGTTTGGGAGGAGGTCTTACTGCTATTAACTAGTGCTGTCTTATGCCGTTAGCAAGGGCTGTGTTGATGCTTAGTGTAAACCTTGTGTTGAAAAAAACACTAAAAACGTCCTAAACTGTACCTGATGACAAAGTCCCAGAGCTTCATGAAGGCAGCCTCCATGAACAGAACCAGTCTGAAGTATTTAACCAAATGGCCAAATTTTGGGAGGAAAGTTAGTAACCCCTATACAATAAGAAGTCTTTGAATATGGAAGCCCTTCCCTTAAATGTTGGGACATGAAAGAACAGATTTTCCTCCCTTGCTTTTGCCTCATATTGTCAGAGACTTGTGAGAGTGTGCATTTAGACTAAAATGCTTCAGTCTATTGTTTTAGTTTACTATAATTAAAGTGTAGTAATGACTGTGATACAGAAATGAATGATGAAATTATTCACAGGAAAAGTTGTCTTGAAGAAATCATTGCCTGGGCAAAGAGAGTGAGATTGTTACTTTTTATCATTCATGTTGTATACTCTCATGTATTTGTGAGCTCATATACACACACATGTGAATGCTCACATGATCCAGTTTGAAAAACTGCAATAAAATAATGGAGTTAAATGTAGTGTGGGTAGAAAAGAGAAACTAATGTCTACATTTTCCCCTTAGTTTTATTTAACTGAAACACATAGTAAAACCATATTGAAATTACTGAAGTCTTACACAATTACTTTTTCTGAGAGCATGCCAAGGACATTGGATGTGGTGGAGTCCAGAATATTTTTTCATAATTAATTTCTTCATACTAGGTAGTTTTCATTACATTTTGGTTTTTCTCCATAAAAGACATGACTGGACATTAAAGAACTATTTAAAGAAAAAAAAATTTAAAGAATGTAAAACCCCAGAATTTAGTGAATGAACATGAGTGATTTAACTTCCAGATTTTCATGGAATGGGAAATTCTAGGAATAAAGAAGCATAAGCAAGTGTTAAGATTTGAGAATTACGACTTTTTATAACTATTGCATTGTGCACTAGAATTCCTATACTGCTTATTAGGGATCAGAGTGGAGTGGTAAAATTTTATGGTAGCTTTGCATTTAATAGAAAACGGAATGTATTGGAATTGGAAATAAAACAAGATTACACATCTCCTGGGACTCAGAAATACGTGGTAAGCTCCATTTTCCGTGTTTTACCTACACGTACAAATATGATGTATACATTAATAAGCATAAGTTTAATGTTAATAACAAAATCTTGTGAACTTGAAGGGTCCTCTTAAAGTGACAGTGCAAGAACTTGATGGCTCATTCAACCACACATTGCAGATTGAAGAAAACAGTCTTAAACATGATATACCTTGCCATTCTAAAAGCAGAAGGTAAGAGCTAAAATACTAGCTGCAGGTATTTTTACTATGGATTTATGAAAACATGCAGGGCATTTGATGATAAATATATGCTTCTTCCTAATCTTACTAAATAAGATTTACCTGTGATGTAAGTGGAGAATTTCATACTGTTTAAGGACAGCAAGAAACATTACACAATTTTTAATTATACGTCATTTTGTAGAAGTTTATGAAGAATAAGAATTTATAAGAATAAGAATTTATGTAGAATAAGTTGAATGAAGACTCTAATTAATCAGATTATTCAAAATGCCTTTGAATGGGAATCGCAAATTAGGGGGAATACAAATGTAGACCAGAGGAGTGCCTCAAGTGAAGAGGGTGCCGGGACTGTTAGGTGAACCTAAGGAGCAAGGAAAGTGACATACTTCCTATGTAGAGTCTCTCCATCATCTAATGCATTTTAATAATTACTTTGAATTCTACTTCTCAAACTTCTATGTTTATGTGTAACTGTAAAAATGGTAGGAGTATAAATTACAGAAATGGATGCATAGCTCAAATTTGTGAATATTTTTTGCTGGAGAGAGCGTTACACTTTTGTGTGGTGAAATACACAGAGTACTTTTGCAATCTTAATTTATAAACATATATTTGCCAGTCTGGTAAGTAATACTTTTTTTCTCTCTCTTTTTTAATAGAAATAAGAAGAAAAAGATTCCACTGATGAATGGAGAAGAGGTGGACATGGACCTTTCTGCTATGGAGTAAGTTGGCTTGTTGGAGTTTCTCAGTATGAGTCTGAGCCATCTTCCCCTTGTCTAAAGCGTGCTATTTTGAAGGACTGGATAATAAAGTTGCACTTTATTATATGACTGACAACTTTCAAGACTATCCCATGTTTCTCCGTCTTTACTGAGACTTTTCTGCTGTAGCTGGGGAAATACTGGTGAAATGTAAAAAGTATGGGTTAACCAATATTATCAGATTTTGTAAAAAATCTTGGGTGTGTATGGTGATAATCAGTTACTTGACTCTAACACATTTCTAATGATACCTCTCAACTGACTTCATAGGTAAAATGTCAACAAGAATTTGTTTGAAACAAAGTGAGAGCAATTTTTGTTGGATCTTGATGAAGACCATTTAACTGCCACTAATACAGACAAATTCCTGAAATCTGTAATTACAAAAGAATTCCTCTAGTTTAAAATAATGATGAAGTACTTCACACTGAAATCCACACTGACATTAATTTCAGTTGGAACTGTTAAGCTCTTTGGAAGCAAATTGTTCCTCAGTGTAAATACTTGCCTTACCCTCCTTGCCTTGGAGCCAGTAGTGCCCTCAGAGACAGTGGAGGTTTTGGCACTTTCTTTTCTGGCTGGGGGAAGTAAGTAATCTGGTCTTGAGAGCCAGTGGTGTCTCTTTGAAGAAGGACAGGTTGCTTGTCAGCTTAAAAGTGTTGCAGATTCTCATAAATTTAACCTCATCTAATACATGATGAGAAAAAAATTTATAAGAAGTATTTACATTGAGCAGGTCATTGCTATCATTTCCATTTGACAGTTTGCGTGGGGACATGTCCCTGCAGAGGGCAAGGGAGCAGAACAGGGCCTCTGCCCTGCTCCTGGAGCTTGCTGCCTGTGGGACCGCCTACCCTCCCTGTGTTCCACAGCATCCTGCTGAGGGGGTGGGGGGCTTCTCAAGTAAACCCAATGGGAGTTTGTGGAGCATGTAATTGACACAGAGACTTCTGGAAAGAGGGGCAGGTGTGGGAAAAGATTGGCATGTCAAGGGAGAAGGGGTAAGGAACAAGGAACAGTCTGGAACGTTCAGGAAGAAGGGGACAATATGGAGAGGGTATAAGACAAACACTGAAACACGAAAAATTACTAAAGAAGCTGAAAATACAGAATGCTACAACAGTTGGCATATGAATCGTTTAATTGTATTGAAGGATAATTACCCTAAATATTTGTGACTATTTTTGATCAGTTATGCTCAGGCTGAGTTACCCTGAGCTGAGACTTCAGTGATCTTAGAATGACCTTTGAAGTGGGATAGGGTTTTATGCAAGACACTTGCACTTTATCTGATAACCTGATCTGTGGTCTGGTCATTCTGCCATCCAGTTTGGGCTCTTCTGCTCCAAGCATGTATGATAATACACATTCTGTTTTCTAAAATCCTGTGTATAGACTCTTTCACTGTTATGTCTTCTCTAGCTTCTAACTTGGTGGTCATTCTGGATTTTCTACAAACAGATACAGAAATACACATCATATTTATAATTATGCTCTTTTCATCAGTCCAAACACTCTCCTAGTACCATGTTGGTGTTTTGATTTTGTGATTTTTATGTGGAAAAATGAGTAAGAAAATGTATTGCATAATTCGTGCTTATTGCTCCCATAAATTACTTCTGCAGTCACGGTGCCATGTGAATTATAGAATGTAAAATGTTTATTTGGGTGGAATACAACTGAGTCATTTTATCTGTAGGATAACTTTAATCCTGATTTTTATCATCATTTTCATGGTTACCCTTGTCAGCTTTCAACGTCATAGTATGTGAGTGGTTGTAAAGGAGTTTTCCATATATTGATTTTAAAAAAGTGCATTTACCACCAGATTTTCTATTTTGGATTTTTTTTTTTGGTTGTCTTAACCTTTAGAAGGTGATAAAGTGCTAATAAATTAGGAAAATTGTAGCATCTGAGCAAATAGAATTAAATATACTGGGATCATACAGTAGTTAACCATAAACAAAGATCTGTAGGTTAAAAATACTAAAACGCTGTATTCACTTTGATATATTAGAGGCCTGGGAGGCTATCAAATTGCCATCCTAGAAGCAGGAGCTTGGAGCAGGAGATTTTCAAAAGTTCTCTCTAACCTGTGTTTTGTTATGGTTCTTTGAATTTAAATACTTGACAAATAATTAATAACAAGTTAGGAGATCTTTAGAATTTCTGTAGTCCTGAAATTTTGTAAGCTATTAATGTTTTTTATGTCTGCCTTAGTGCTGATTCCCCCTTGCTCTGGATAAGAATAGATCCCGATATGTCGGTGCTGAGGAAGGTGGAATTTGAACAGTCTGATTTCATGTGGCAGTATCAGCTGAGATATGAGAGAGATGTGGTGGCACAAGAAGAAGCCATTCTGGCATTGGAGAAGTTCCCTACTCCGGCATCCCGGCTTGCACTGACTGACATCCTGGAACAGGAACAATGTTTCTATCGGGTGAGAATGCTGGCCTGCTTCTGCCTTGCAAAGGTGAGGTCGTGTGGATGGGAGTAAGGGAGGAAATCCACTAGACTTTGTAAATGGCTGAAAATGGGTCAAAACTCATCACAGTTCCTAAACTGGCTTGAGATTTAGCTTCTTAAACATATTTGCCAAGTATTTTTAACATGACTGATTTGAAAGGAAAGTTGTATTATTTTAGTCTGTAAATGGAGACTGCAGAAGGCTTTCATAATTGTCAAAATTGAGATGTCAGACATGAAAACCACAAGGGATTTTTCCAGATTTCATTAAGTGGCAGAAATAAAAGACTTTTGTTTTGGATTTTTTTTCAGAAATGAAGTATATTTTTTATTATTTTAGTGGGAAGTTCCTTGGCCAGTCTGTTGGGAACTCTGAAGTGCTGAAATTCATCTTTTTCTAATTCAACTTCAGATTGCTGCTCTATATCATTTCAGATTGAATAGGGTCACAAAATAAACATCCAGTTGGGATACAATTAAATATTAAAAAGCCAAATAATTGCCTTGAAAAGGGAGGATCTTTTTTTTTTCTTAGACATGAAATTAGCATTAAGAATGAAAATTAGTAAACTCCTAATTTTACAACAAGTGTGTGGGAACACAGAAGAACAAGAATTTCTAAAATGGCGCTTTTATGCACATGAAGACATATATTGATTGATAATTTGTAGAGTTGAGATTATTGACTCAAATTGATAATTTGTAGAGTTGAGCTTGCTTTCTGCTGTGTACCTGTTGGGAATAATTTAGTTCCTGTATAGAAATAAAGCCTTCAGCCATCATCTTTGAAAATCAGAATCCCAGTGTTTTTGACAAACTATTTTAATACTATGAAACACTGATGTGAAACTGCCAGTGTACGTTCTAGTATTGGTGCTGCCTTCTGACTTAAAATACGCACGTTTCATAACAAATTCACTTGGAATATCTAATAGTATATATGCCACAGGTAAATATTAAAAGAGCAGTTGTTGCAACATTTAAATGCTATAGTTTTTTCTGTCTTTAACTTCTTAGGCAATTGGGCTGCAGATAATCATTGCCAGTCTTGTTCAGTTGTAATTGTATGGAAAATCTTGGGTCTGTGGATAAGGTGGTTGACTTGCAGAAAAGAAGATAATAAGGCAAGCAAAAAGTATGGCTGTGACATTAAATCAAGGTGAAGGAGCATGGCAGAACAAAATTGTAGATATGTTTATGTAAATTACCTGAGAGGAAAGTGCAATACATTCTATTACTGATTCCAACATCAGGACATTAATAAGAATAACTTCCTGTTGTCATTGAGTTTAATTGTTTCAGGTTATAAATATTCAGGATTTGTATTCTTTATTGAAAAAAGAGAAGTCCCTCATGATTATTCAGGAGGAGGGCTCTTTTTTGTTAATTTACAGTTTCTAGCTGGGTTGCAGTTACTGTCAAATATCCTTGGTTTACTCATGTTGATTCAGAGAAATAATATGTGACAATGCAATTGTCAAACTGAATTTGCTATAATTTCTTGGTATACTTCACTGTAAAAATGGACTTCAGCCTCTTAGCAGTGAAGTACCCAGGTGACATATTAAATCCTCATTGATAAATTATGAGATACGTGTGAACATGTGTGCACACACACTGTGCTGAGTCCTTCAGGACAAATAACAAATACAGAGAAAGGAGAAAATAATGTCAGAGTCTTAATTCCTGAGAGTACACAGGCTGATTTCCCAGTTCAGATTCATTGCAGTCTAGGGGATGTGTTATAAACTTTGCAATAGGAGCATATCACAAACTTTTCCCTCCTAAATGTTGAGGAGTTTCATAGATGTGCATGAGAGTTAAGCCTCAGCCTACGTTTTTATGCTGTACTGAATTGAATGATGCAGAAATGGAGTGTGCCTCTTGCCTTTTTAAGTAGAAATAATGCAGCACAGGTCATTTGTGCTACTGAATGAGGAACATGCATTTAGTTCAGAATGTGTAATGTCTCCGTAGGCTAAGTAGAAAAATCAGATTCTGTCAGTAAAGAGAAATTCAAATGAATCATAACACATGATAAGACAAAAATACTGAAAAGATGATTGTTTAACTACTATGGATTTTAATTGAAAATCGTTTTTCATCTATTCACTTTGTGAAATTAAATGCTTACAACAAGAAGTTAATATTTTAAAATATACACCCTGATATTAATGGAATAGTGAATATCTTGTAAACATAGTACACTTTGATATTTTGGGGATTGAGTTTTATTGGACACTGCTACATAAATTTCATATTTGTAGTTTTAAGTTCTTTATCACGGTTTCTAAGCAGTCTTTGGGATTAGTCTTCCTCTGCAGGAAGAGTTATTGTAGATTTCAGAAAAAGCTGTACCTGCATCTTTAGTTCAAACACTTCAGTTATTGCAAGGGAAAGATCAATTGCAGTATTTTCCCTCTCTGACTTTCCTTTGAAACCTGACTTAGTGGAAAAATGGTTTTTAGTAATAAAGCACCACACTTCCCCAAAAGCAATGGTGAAGTGGGTTGCTGTGCATGTTCAGATAGCCCCTTGCTTTTTCTTCACTTACTGCATATGTAATAGCCTTTGAAACAAGCTACATTTAGAAGGAAATCATCAAATTCAGGTTTTTCTTTGTAAGAACAGATTTTTCCTTAGTTGTGGTGGGTCTGTAACAGTGGGAATTCCTGCTACATTCTAGGGTGCATTGGTCCTATTTGTTTGTGTGCGCATACACATCAGGCAAATTACCATCAGCAGGCACAGGTGTTCTTGTCTGCAGGCGTTCAGTGCTCCATACAGTAAATGTTTGAAACCCAGGATGCTGGGAGGGCACAAAAAGCAGTTTTGTCTTTGTGGAACCTTAACTGCCTTACACCAAAGCAGACTAAAGCAATAAATTGTTCTCAGTGCCCAGTATTTTAGTAAATGACAATTAAAGTTAGAGGGAACTGCCTTGTCTTTAACTTTAGGGGTGGTCTTTTATTCTTAGGGTGGTTGAGGCCTGTTTCAAAGTCTGGGCTGAGGTTACTGGCAGGGTAAATTTGGGAAGTTGGTATTGCAAAATCCCCTTCCATCACTGGCTTCCGTAGAGTCAGAGAACTTGGCTTAGTAAACACAGAATTTTCATCTAAAATATATAAAAGAGAAAATAATTAAGAACAGAAGTTTACCATGGAAGGATAGTTAGTTGCAGATGTCTTCCAAATGGAAACATTTCCATAAAACTTACCTTTAATATAGATAAGATATATTGGGAATGACAGTGAAAGTTTAGCTAATATAAGATAATACACTCATGAAAGTAAGTATCTATTTAAAGCAGAGAATGTTCTTGGCAATTATCCTTCTTGATTATGGGAAATGTGTATTTTTTCTACAGCCAAACTAAACTTGCAGTGGTCATGTTAATATGATTTCCCTTCCCCCTTGCTTATTCAGATTGCAAATTCCATGGTAAGTACATGGACAGGACCACCAGCCATGAAGTCACTCTTTACCCGAATGTTTTGTTGTAAGACTTGTCCAAACATTGTGAAGACCAACAACTTCATGAACTTTCAGAGCTACTTTCTTCAAAAGGTAAAATTTATTTTTCTCAATGAATGTTGTAAAAGAATTGTCAAAAATACAAAAATGTTCCTGCAGTTGACAGTTACAGAAATGTGGATAGCACAAACCTGATTTACTCTTTAATAAAAATCAAAGTAACTATTTCTTTCCAATATGGCTTCAGTTTGTTTCATCTTATTAAAAAAAATAACAAATTCATGGCTATTTTTTCTGATGAGCTGAAGTTAAATGAGCAGTTTCTTCAGAAGTATGGAGAATTATGTATTATTACAATTATTTGTGAGCTCAGTCTTAAGTAGGACGGTAAGGAAGATACTAATTTTATCTTTTAGGTGAATTCAGCAACTGCCTTTATTCTTTAATAGGAGTTATACTGCAAGTAAAATCTTATAACTCTTAAATCGGTGGACTTTTTTAGTTCAAGACAGTGCATAATCCTCTTGCCCTTTTCTTTCTATTGTCAACATCACATATTGCTGCTGTTTACTTTGGTGTTAGCACAGGTTTTTTTTGCTGTAACCTATAGTTTTTGGTTGTTCATTAGACAACAAAATTAATTACAATGTTTTTCTTTCAAGATTCACTTGACTGAGAGATTGAGTTCTTATTTCATAGATTTCATATTACTGATTTTATAGAAGACTCAAATTCTGTTTTTTTCACTCTGTCCAAAACTGTTTCATCCTTCATGTCGTTCTTGGACCTTCTTTTTGTATTTTTTTGCTTTTTTTTTGGTCATTGTTCATTCTTTACCACTAAATCTTCATTTTTCTCCCATTTTAATCCTGTGTGCCAAGTTTGTAAGAGTAAGATCCTTAAATCTATATAGAGTGGAGCCTAGAGATCTGCTTAGCTCATTCTAAAATAAATACCTAATCAGAATAACAGCTGTCTGTCTAATAATTCTTCAGGCTTCACTGACCCTGTTGGATCTTTATGTCTCAGTGAAAGTGGAAGCTTAAACATCGTGTTCACGTGAAAACACTCAAATTCGAAAACACTCAAATTCGGTGTCTATCTTAAAATAAATTCCATCATCATTTTCTGTGTCTCATTGTTTTTCATTTGATACCTTTTTAATAGTGTCTTGACTTGAGAGTCTGGATTTTTGGATTTTTTTTTTTTACATCTCTGTACTGCGACTAATTACTGAGCAATAATCACATCGTTTATTTGATCTGAAAATTATGCAGTACATGATCTGACTTTCAAAAGGTATGTAAATACAGCTTTTCAGACACCTGCTGTTGTAAATTTGTTAATTGCTGATTTTCAAGATGTCCCTCTTTTCAGGGTGTAGCATTTCAATAATGTAAAGAGTGATATTTTTATTACACAGACTATGCCTGTTGCCATGGCCCTTCTGAGAGATGTTCACAACCTTTGTCCTAAGGAGGTTTTAACATTTATTTTGGATTTGATCAAGTATAATGATAACCGGAAGAATAAGGTAAAGACAGTATTTATTTTAATCTCTTACTGATTTTTTTGGTGAAAAAAGTTTTAGTTAGTAAACTGCATGATGTTCGATGCCACTACTGCAAATACCTAGCTCAGAGTTGATGAAAAGGTGATGCAGTAAATGTTAGATAATGTTCTGTAGCTGATATTTCTATGGCATGACTTCTTGGATGTTTCAAAGCTCTGTGTGCTTATTGTTACTAAGGACCTGCTTGTCTTAATTTGCACATACACTTTTCTTGCTTTACTCCTTTTCGTTCAAAAGACCCAAGTGTTTGGAGAAAACATAGCATGAGAAGTTAAGCACTTTGATATATATTTTTTGATATATATTTTTTTGATATATATTTCACCTTAAGCGGAAAATTTGAAAGGGCAAGGAAAGGAAATAATCTTCCTTAAGGCTGTATAGGACTCTGGAATTCTGTGTTCTGACTATCAGTTCTAGCTCACAGAACTGGATTGTCTCCATCTAGTTAAATAACCGGTAAGCTACAGGCTTATATTGTTCCATCACTAAACTGAGCCATCTGAGTTGGAAATGTTGTCACCCCAAGCTCCTTCCCACACAGACCACTTCTGAAGGATGATTAAATGACCTTTAAGATCCTGAGATGATACAGAATTCCATCTCACTAGCTAGGAGCCTAGTGTAATCTTCCCAGTTAAGTATCCAGAGTGAAGTAGAACCAGTCTAATGTATCTTAAACTTCATTTTTTCTTGTTTGTAGAACACATACTGTAACAAGACACGTGTTGCTTGTTACTGATGGGGAGAGGTATAGAGTTGGACACATGAATGCAAGCATCAGTATTCACAGAAAGGGGTGACGTGCTGACATCTTACCACTGAGGAAGAGATTCAGCCTCACCTTTCCATGTGTCCCTTCTACATGTGTTTGACATCTGCTGGATCATGTTGGATTTGTTTAGGTTAACATAACTAATACCCAAATCCAGTACTTCTTTCTGCTTTTTGTAAATTTTATTTTTATATGTTTTGCTGCTTACTAACGCAACCAACAGATGCAAAAGACAGCACAATGAAAGGGGTGAAACTATGAGCCCAGGTAAGAGGGGTCGATGAAGAAGTAAGATTTTTTTCACTAAGCAGCAGTGAGCTTATTAGTTCGCTTCAGAAGTCCATGAAGTTGCTGGCTGGAGTAATTGTATGATTTTCAGAACCATTTTCTCCCCTGTTTTCCTTTCTCATGCACTTTTTCCCACGATCTTGGTTTTAAGATCTGTTCTGTAGCAGGGCTTAAGCATTTCTTAGCTTTGAAAGGATATATATTGTTATATTTTCTTGTGTTAAATGTTGGTTTTATCTAGTTTTCAGACAACTACTATCGTGCTGAGCTGATTGATGCCCTAGCCAACTCTGTGACTCCTGCAGTCAGTGTGAACAATGAAGTTCGAACACTGGATAACTTAAATCCTGATGTACGACTTATTCTTGAGGAAATTACCCGTTTTCTGAATATGGAGAAGCTTCTTCCCAGTTACAGACATACTATCACAGTCAGGTATGGTTTAATGACACTGCTTTTCTTGGGTTTTATGTACCTTTCTGTAGTTAGATTTTGAGATTTTAGCTTGTATGTCTTAACCTTAAATGTCAAATTCCTTTCAAGTTTCAAAAGCTGATAATGCAAGTTTGTCTTGATTGCTTTACTTTTCAACATTAATTTTTGTCAATGTAGACCTTCAGTAACAGTCATAATGTAATCGTCCCATGCCTCTTTAAGAAGAGCATTTATGAAAGTTTTGCCTTGTAACAATAACTGTAGGGCATGCAACATCATCTGATCTATGTTTTCTCTAAGTCATCATGGCTGTACTGAAACCAAGCAATGGATTTGACAAGGTGGAAAATTCTGTTTGTGTTTCTGCCTAATTCAGAGTTAATAAGAGGTGTATGGCAATGCTGTGAAAGTAATTGTAACATGTTAATCATGTTAATGTGGATAACATAATTCAGAATATTTGCAGTACTTGATTCGGAAGAAAGTAATTTTATTTTTCTTGGGTGATGAAGCTGATGTATATTTTCTTCTTCTACCATTTCTAGCTGTTTAAAAGCTATTCGAGTGCTTCAGAAGAATGGTCATGTCCCAAGTGATCCTGCTCTCTTCAAGTCATACGCAGAATACGGGCACTTTGTCGATGTCCGAATAGCAGCACTGGAGGCTGTTGTTGATTATACAAAAGGTACTTTTTTCCAAGTATTTTGACATTTTGTAACAATTCTCATACACATGTAATGCTTACCTCATTAATATTAGGTTGAAATAGTGTCTACCAGAAGAGCTTGTATGGTGACAGGTGTATTAATAAGAAACTGAGATTTCTATTATTGTTTTGTCCCAGTGAGTACAAGTGTTACGAAGATGTACTGAGCATTGTTTCTCAGTGCTTTGCAAATTGAATCAGATACCCATGTTTCGAAATAATGAGTGGCAGTAAGGGAATTTGGTAATTTGTCTTTAACACTTCAGTGACTTTGATTTAGTTGATTTCAGTTGTAATTGGGTTAGTCAAAGTCATTGATTTTGCTTTACATTCTTCCTAGTATCTTGATTGTGCTTTTTACATGCATGTGGTTATAAATTTTGGAAACTTAGATTATTGTAGAGATATTTTGGCTGATTCTGTTTTGCCATTCCTTATGCATAGTTTGTGTTTGTGAGATGTTTACATTCTTTTAATATTGCCTTTATCCTAGTTGACTATTACAGGTCCATGAAAAAAAGACCCTGGAGAGTTTCTTAAATGCTCTGTAGTTGATACTCAATCCTAACAGATTTCTAATGGCAGTTAGAAATTACAGCTTCAGTGATTTGCATTACATAAAGTTAATTTAGTGTTATATTGTCCTGTCCATTTATTTGCATGAGTCTTTCTTTGTTCAGCAGATTTGTAGTACTTTTGTGTTTGGAGGTTTCTACCTTTCAAAGTGGCAAAATCCTTTAGTTCTTCCTCTGTAGCAGATTGGTGGATCTAGATTTCTAATTATTCTGTCTTAGATTTCTTGGGTTTGTTTTGTTTTCAGGGTAAAAGAGAGCTTCCTTTGCTTGTTACATGAATAATTGTTTTCTCCTTTTTTTTTAAGGGCTCTGTTACTTTGACATTACTCCTGTTATTCTATCCAGAGACTTCTCAAACTAGATAAGCAGTAGGAGGTTTTAAGGCAATTGGAATCTTTGAGTGGATGCATTTGGTGAAACTCAGGCATCCAGTCACAGTCTGAAACCAGGCTGTCATTCCAAAGAGCTGATAACCCTGAGGGAGGCTGTGCACCCAGCAGCACTCAGGCTCCTTTCTGTAATCCACCAGACACTCTGTATCCTTAATCCACTGCACACAGACCACTTGGTGGTCTTCTGAGTGGTACACAGCTAGAATTCAGAACTGTGATAGTGCTATGCATATCTCTCTCTGGTGGGCTAATTGCTTTTTTTCTGCCCTTCATAGAATGTTAGTGGAAATATTTGCTGGAGAATAGAAAGCTTACTCATCAGCTCTTTTCCTTTAGAAAAATCTCCTCACTAATTCATCCCACCCTGCGGAAAGACAAACTGATAGAAATAATGTTTTCTCATTAAATTCTTGACTTTTTATGGATGGTATTTATAGTTAATAACTGGCTTAAATAAGAAAGTGTTTGTATTACAAAGTAATACAGTACATCTTTAAAACAGCTGATCAAACAGGGTGTTGTATAAGCAAGAGAATAGGGTAAGTTGCTTGAAACCTACAGGAAGCTAAAACTTGAATGGTGAAAAGTAGTACATTACTTGAAATGAGTGGTTGAGCTGAACAGAGTTTTTGACTGAGCTCACTGTGAGATCTGATAATGACAGACTAGAATACTGCTATACCTAACAGCCTTGCCCCTTGCTGACAGCTTTTTCTCTGATGCAGAGGTAGCAGATGCAAATATCTGTCTTCTATAAAGTTTCTCCAATTCACCACACAACCTACTATCTAGCTGATCATCAGTCATTTCTCAAATACAAGCTTCCAGCACTGAGCACAGGTGCTCCTGCTCCTGCTGTAAGACTGGTGGGTTTTTGGTGGAGGGATGGTCCGGAAACTCGGTATGCCAACTGACTTCTTTCTCTACCCATAGAGAAGTTAGCAGTGCTTGTCTTGCAGAGCCCTGAACCTGGGTTTGGAAGGAGAAATGATTTGCCATCTATTGCCAAGAGATCTGATTCTCATTGTTCCCAGTTACCTGGTTTCCAGTTCACACTGGATGCAAACCAGCAGCTATTAAGTGTGTGTTGCTTGTGCCCAAGCTGGCTTTTAACGGTTCTTGTAAAGGAAGCTGACAGATTTTGTAATTTCCATAAAAAGGAAAGTCTGTGTTTTCTGGGTGGAACTTTCAGAGTAGGAATAACACTACCTTTTTTTGAGTTACTTGAAAAGAAATAATTTCTCCATGGAACTGAGTAACTTGTTTTCTTTGCCATTAATAGCAAGGATTTTCTTGAGAAATGGTAACTTTTTAAAATGCTTGAGGCAGCATACAAGGGCTTGGACAGTTTATCTAAAGTGCCTTGAAGTGAATAGGGTTTATTAACTTTAAAAAGTTAACTTGTGAGAGCTATATGACTATTAATAGTTACTTGTATAGAACAAGGCAGTTGCATGCTTAAAAGAGATAACAAACTGTACTAAATAAATAACTATTATCAAATTCGATTAATGTTAATGTTCAGTGTCAAAGATGCTCTGCTGCAATTGAGAACTGAGACAACATTGCTTGTAATTTGAAAAAAAAATCACAAGGGGAATTTTGTTTCAGAAAGCAATCACGTGTGTTTATATCTACCAGAAGTATGAAAATCTACACGTTGCTTTTCCCGCAGCCTTCCCCTAGACAAACTGGCAAGCTACAGACAGGATGGGTGGTCAGTGCAGTGGGTAAGAATTGAGGTCATGGGCCACACTCAGGTGGTGGTGATCAGGCCACACTCAGAGGTGTGGTTTTTACTCAGGCTGGCAGTCTGTCACAAATGGGTCCCTCAGGGAACATCTTCAGAAATTATGTGGAGAACAGCATTGAAAGCAGCCTCACCAGGTTTATTGATCAGAAAGCTGGTGGCAAGGTGGACACATCAGAAGGGAGAGACATCTCACTGAGAGACCTGGGAAGGCTGGGAGAGCAGGATAGCGAGAACTGGATGAAGTTTAACAAGTGCAAGGTCCTGCACCTGGGACACCATAACCAAAGAACCCAAAATAGGCCAGGATCTGTGCTTGGGGAACAGGATCACTGAAAGGGACCTGGGGTCTTGGTGGGTGACAAGCTGACCACGAGTCAGCAGTGTGTGGCTGCAGCAGATCAAATCCTGGGCTGCATCTGCAGGGGCAATACTTACAGAGACCGAGATCGTCCCACTCTAATTTGTACTCAGTCTGCGCTTCAAGCTGTCTGTATAGGTGCAGCCCTCACAATTCAAGAAAGTTGTGGGCAGACTGCAGAGGGTCCAAAAAGGGGCCACGAAGATTATCAGTGGGTTGCAGAACCTGCTCTGTGTGGGAGGAGTGACAGAGTTTGCTCTTTCCTCCCTAGACAAGAGAAGGCTTAGGGGGGCTTCATCACAATATTCCAGTGCTTAGAGTGCAGCTGCAAAGTGGATGGAGTGCCTATCTCCTCCACGTGGAAAGGAGAAGCATTAACAAGTACAAGTTGCACCAAGAGACTTATCTTGATACAAGAAAAGAATTTTTTTACACTGAGAAAAATCAATCAGTGGCACAGCCTCACCAGGGACGTGGTGGAGTCCCCATTGCTGGAGGTTTTCAAGATGCAGTTGGACAGAGGGCTAGATAATCTCTTCTAGGCTCCCTTTCCCATGGAAGGTTGGAGCAGATGATCTTATGAGGTCTGCAAACCAGGCCTGGTATATGGTTCTTCCAGCTAATGAGATTTGTTCTGTCTGAGGTCAGGTTTAATTTGTCATTGCTGTCCAAATTGTTTCATAGTTCCTATATAAATTTGAAGAGCAGGTTAAATGCATTAGTAGCAAAGCTTTGGAAGCCTAGAAGGCTTAGTTTACACTATAAGGCAAATAGCAGGGAAGACTTACTTAATTTCTAGCAGAAATAAGTTTACACAATTTTTTAAATCACAAAATGTGATGTTACCTGGTTTTGTTATCCAGAACCATCAGCCTAAAGGATTAATCTCCCAGACTTTTCGTTTTCTAATTAAAAAGCATTTTAAAATCCCTTTTGTTAGTCAAAATAATTACAGTTTGCTAATGATT
Organism: Irena cyanogastra; assembly: GCA_013397155.1. Classification (NCBI taxonomy): domain Eukaryota; kingdom Metazoa; phylum Chordata; class Aves; order Passeriformes; family Irenidae; genus Irena; species Irena cyanogastra. The sequence continues at coordinate 1,090,372 of VWZV01017164.1, read as the reverse complement.
GTGACTTCGTGTTTGTAGTGTTGCAATTCTTTGCTGTGTGGTAATAAAATACTATTTTTGTTACATGCAAAACAACTTTTGTTTGCAGTATTCTAGCTGCCTTCTGTCTCAAGCCAGGAAGAGCAGCTGTGCATTGAGCTGAGTACAGGAGGTCACTAATCCCTTAAAAGTATGTTCTCTGCATAGTTTTTCGAAGGTTTCTAGTTTTTAAGGCAAATCTGAGATTGTAGTTCTGATCTGCTTGGATTCAAATTTGCTCTGGCATCATCCAGAACTGTGTAGCCATGCTGTGAACAGTGCACTGTGGGAGCTAATACATTCTGCCTCTAAACAGGGCTTACTGGAGCCTCACCAGTGTAACCAGTTTTGTTTCAGCTGGATTGTAGGAAGAGCAGGGCTGACTTGCAAGTGGCCTGCAAAAGACTCTCCAACCACCATCTAAGCAATATTTTAATGTAGTTGCCTTCTCCTAGCCCAGAAAAGGCTCTTATGTTCTAGTTGTCCAAAGCATTTTTAAAACTTGCAAAAGAATGAAGTGCTGGTTCTTATGTTATAAATAAATGCCTCTTCTGTTGAAAGCAACTTACTCTAGTGAAATAACAAGACAGTAATAGATATTAGAATTGGTTGGACTAAAGAAGTTATATTTCTTAATCGTTGACTGAAAACAAACCAAAATAAGGAAGAAAAGTTGAACTGAGGGATTTAGAACTAAAAATACAATTGTCTAGGGGAAGAAAGAAATACATTGCTAGGACCACAAGATGGAAAGCAATAGAAATGGTTTTGGACCTGTCTATCCAATAATGATTAATACACTGTCTTCATTGTTTTGAAGAAATGAGAAGAGAATACTGCTGTAAAAATCGTACAGTTATGCACCTGACAAAAAGATCACAATACAAATTCTTTCATGTTTTGTGTAATGAGTGATGATGATTTCCTATGTAGTTTCTTATTTTGCAATATTACTCTGATAATCAAAGGAATTTTGTCATGTAAGTTACATTTCAAACTAACAAGCTGACTTTGTTTCCAGCATTGTCAAACACAAATTTTCTAGAAGCATGTGCTTACAGGTTTCAAAATCCATTTTAGCTGCAAAGTTTAATGATTTGTAAAACTAATGAAGGCTGATGAGGGGAGCATGATTGCAGTTTTATATAAGCCCTGTAGTAGACCTCTTTCTGTCGTATGTAAAGATAGTAATCTTTCATGGATTCCTGTGTATGAGAATTGTATATTCTTTACAGAAGATGTTATCCTTCTGTTTCTTGAAAGGATAATTGTATGTGTTCATTTTAGGAAGCACACAATATCAAGATGAACATTTACTCTGATTTTCCCAGTCAGTGCTCATGCAAATATTCAAATCGGTTGTTATTGAACAATTGAGGCATGTAAGAGTTTTGTAAATGTTTCTATTTCCATGTAAAGTAAGACACTTTTTACTTTGAATTTGCTCCATAATTAGTGGAATTCCTCTTTAGTTGCAATGATTCATGTTCTTCATTTGCTAATTCAGGAACTCATGATTGCCTTCGTCAAAATCCTTCCAGTTTATATATATTAATAGGCATTTTGTTTTATTTTGCTTCACAGTTGATAGGAGCTATGAAGAATTACAGTGGCTACTCTCTATGGTTCAGAGTGATCCTGTACCCTACATAAGGTGAGTTAATAAAGAGACAGGTTTTTTACTAATGCTGAGACTATTAACCTGGAATCTCTAGAATAGATCAGATCTTAAACTGCTTCTTCAAACTGTTTTTCCTTCTTGTTATTTTACATTAATTGAAACATGTTTAGATGTTTCAACAGTTCACATTTCAAAAATTAGTATATTCTGTTCTTATTCTGCATTATGTTTATTTGTCTTTTATGTTATACCTTGTGGCAGAAGTCTGAAGTTAGAGATTATTTCCTGATCATAAATAAAGTGTATAAATATGATGTTGCACATGGCAAAAAAGACTTTGTGATATTTAGAAAAGACAGAGGCTGAGACATAGTGCACACAATATTTGGACACCAAGGAGTGTAAAGCAATTGTCAGACTGTAGATGGGGCGAAAGGATCATGTGAAAATACGGTGAAATTTCTAGTATTTATTGTATCAACTTCATTTTCACACAAGTGGTTGGGTATTTTAGCATGTTCATTACAAACCTGTGAACACCAAGGTTGATAATAATTGTTTTTTCCCAACATTTTATTGTTATGACCACCATTGAAATACTGAGTTTCAAAGTTAAATAATACTACTTTTACTCTCCCTATATATGTGATTTCTTACACATACCATATATGCAAGGTTGTTCTGTTTCATTTCTGTCATTCTTGTTAATGGAAATACAGGTTTAGCTTCAGTTTAAGAAGGAGATTTAATTTTATTTGTATCCTTTTAAACAGGAGTTTAAATTTTTGAGTGCAATATGTTAGCCTCTTCTAAAAGAAAAAGCAAAAAAAAGAAGTGTCTGTGAGAGTCTTCTTGTTTCAAATGTCTAAGACAGCAAGGTGAAAGCTGGCTATACAGAGAAAAATTGTTAAAATAATAAGTAATGAAACAAAGAATTCATTAAATATTTTCAAGGCCAAGTTTGAAGAAACAAAAATGTATCTGCTTTCAGCTCAGTCTGTAAATGCTGTAAGCAGCATGGTAAGTGCAGGATCTTCAGAAACCATTGTAACTTCAGAGGTGGCAGTGTTTGTTTCCAGGAAAATGTGCAAGTCACTGGACCTGCCATTTTTTATCAGTCATAAATATTTACAGTTATTTAAAAACTCTTTGGTATCAGTATGCAAGGAGTTTTATTTGCCAGTGTTGCATCTTTTTGGTAAACTTCCAGGTCAGTGTGCAAAAACAGATCATGACTAAATAGAGGAGCTTAATGTAGCCTACAACTGTTAACAGTTATGTCTAAAAAGTCCTACTGCTTTGCACTTTACTTTTTATCTCTGAGTTATATTGCTGATGGTAAATCTGTGTCTATGCATATTGTGGACAGAAGAAAGAACTAGAGGCAAAAACATTGGTTAAAATTTGGAAGTAATCCTGTAAGTTTAATAAGTTTGTAAGAATATTGCAAATTGAACAGACTGTATCCTTAGGGTTTTTCTTTTGGATTTAATAAAGATTATTTTTGTGTTTCTTTCAGGCATAAGATTTTGGATATGCTGACTAAGAATCCACCTTTCACGAAGAATATGGAGTCCCCCTTATGTAATGAAGCTTTGGTAGATCAGCTTTGGAAACTGATGAATTCAGGTTAGGTTTTTTGACTTGTTTGTTGTTTTGTTGTGTTAGTGTTTTATTGTGAGATTTTTTAAATAAGTACTAAAAACTCGCTTCAGAATATGCCAAGAGCTCTCTTAGTTTCAGTAGTTAGAAATTGAAAATCCAGTTTCAGAAGCTGAATATCATCTATGTACTTCTAGAACATTCTTAGTGACATAGACTACCAAACCTTGTTTTTAATTCTTCTGGTTACTGATGTAGTGTGCTTTGATGTTCTTCTGCATAGAATCATACTTCTGATGTTCAAAATTGTTCAAAGCAAGTGTTTCCTCAAATAATGGTGTCTGTGTTACACTTAGAGTTTGCTTTACATTGGATGATCTCTTTTTGTCCTCTTTTTCTAAACTCTCAGAGAATATGAGCAGACAGCATTGATACAGATAATTTAAATAAGATTTTTAGAGGTGCATTATAGACCTGAAACTCAATTTGCCTTGTGAGATTAGGAAAGATCCTAGTGAGAGAAGGACTTGCATCTTTACCATTGACCTGTTTTTCATTACTGAAGCAGTTTTATCCAGTCCTGACAAACTGCCCTTTAACATCTGGCACATTATTACAAAGATTACATATAAACATTTATATAGCTTTTTTAGGTCATTGCAGGCTTTCTGTTCTTTGTGTGTCATTATATTCGGTGTTTAAAAGTTTACAGCTACACTCCGGGGGTTGAAATGGGGAGACTACTAGTAGTTCAGTTTCATAGGATTTGCCAAGTGTCAGACACAGAAAATAAACAATTTTGATGTTCCCATCAGAGAATTTGGTTTTGCTTTTTCATGAGAGAAGAGTGTGTGCAGTGTTACAAGCATTACCTCTTTTTTCAAGTAACAAATAGAGTATACATTCTTATTAAGATTCATGGGGCTTTAAGCACCTAAATTTCTATGCCTCAAGATGACAGTTAATTTTCTGTAAGAGATAACTATGGCATTCCAGGGTGCCTTGAAAAAAACTGTTCATGTGTGACAAGCTAGTAGCCAGGTTTAAAGGTGCATGATTCTAGTATCATGAGTTGCTTCCATTTAACGTAAGCACATGTAATGGAGAACAGACTCTGATTGATATATGTAATGGGTTTTTTTCTGTGTTAATCTGAATTAAACTGATAATATCATAATAGTTCTAAAATTTGTATTTTTGCATGTGTCGTTCTCTGGGGAGTATTTTAATGTTAGAAATGTCCAGATTAGTATTCATGTTGCTTTCATTTGTAACTGGATAAGTGTAGGTGGTAATTTGTAACTGGTAAGGGTAAGTTAAGCTTACTCTAAACACTATTTTGACCCCATAAAACTGCTATGTACAGGGATAGATCTTGTAATTTTATTTTGTGCTAAGTCTTGCACAGCCACATTAGTATGGCAGTTGGCACATCTGTGTCTTGTTTACCAGATATAGTTCAATTCCTGCTGGGGAACAATAAGTTCAATAAACTTGCAATCAGTCAAGAGCTGGGCTGAGTTAACACCAGACCCACTGTATTTGCAGCATTGCACCAGATGTTAAATGTCTTTCTGTTGTGATTGGTGCCAAACATGCTTAGACCATTTGTGTATGAAGATGTTAAAGCAGTACACAGTTTGTAGTGCAGAATAAAAAAGAAATAAAGCATTGCTTTGTGCAGTGAGAATACATATTTTGAGTATGAATGCAAATTAAAGTATTGAGTATTCAGTGAAGTACATGACGTAGTAATGATGTTAAAAAACATTTCTCTGTCAGTGCAGTTTCCAGAGAATAAAGATCCTAGTCATGCTTAAAGCTCTTACTATATTTTGTGGAATACATAGGCAAATGCAACCAAATCCATTGATACAGGAAGGCAGTTTGGTAACATAGTCTTATATTTACTTGTCCAGTTGAAAAACTTGAGTGCGACTTGAAAAATAAAGGCATATGGGTGTGGTTATTTTTCTTTTATTTTTCATTATGTTATTATATCATTTATTTTTCCAGTCTTGTTCTACTAAACTTACAACCCAGGAAACTTGAAGCCTTCCTTTTAAACAGGAAAGTTTAAAAAGAAAAAAAGTTTGAAAAGAAAGCAAGTGAATAAGAGCTAATAAGAAGCAGGAATAATGAAGGAAGTGTATCTTAAGCACAGAAAATGTCATACTCTGGTGGGCCTGGATTACTTAAACTGTTACATTTGTGGGAGAGAAGGAGATTTTATCTCTGTATTAACAATCTCTTTTGTATTTTAGGAACTTCACATGACTGGAGATTACGATGTGGTGCTGTGGACCTCTATTTCACACTCTTTGGCCTCAGCAGACCTTCCTGTTTACCATTACCAGAGCTTGGACTTGTTCTTAACCTGAAAGAAAAGAAGGCTGTACTCAATCCAACGATTATCCCTGAATCAGTTGCAAATAATCAGGAACCTGTGAACAGTACTAACAATCATGGACAGTCAGTAGGATTTCAGAACACTGTAAGCACAAACCATCTGCATCCATCCTATTCAGCTGGCTACGAGTTCTTGCATGGGTTGTTGATTTAATTTTGTATTGTGTTTAAGCTTCTCATGCTTTACCAAAGCTACCTTCTGACCTCGTTGCTCTTTTTTCTGTCCACTTGAAAAGCTGGCATATACCATCACATTTTGGACATTTTTTACCTGGTTTGCATCGCATATGCAAAATTTTACTAGTTCTTTTTCCTAGTCTCATCATTTCTGTTCTTTATGAAACTTTATATATTCCTTATGAGATATGAAGTGATTCACAGAAATGTTTGATGCTGTGATGAAAGCTTTTTTCATGAGACTGTTCCTTATAGGCAAGTTATCCAATTTTCCAAAACAAAACCTTTTATCAGTAAATCTATTGCATCTTAAAATACATAGCTATACCTCATTTTAAACAACTTAAAATGATGTGAAAGTTGAAATTTTAACACATCCTCATTGGACGTTTGAATCTGACATTTTAGTATTGTGCTCTGAAGGATTTGTAACAACTTCTGAATAATGGCATACATTCAATTTGGTATCTTTCTGGACTCGGAGGCTTCAGTCCTAACACACATTGTGTAGTTAGAAAATAAATTTTTGTAAACTATTAAGATTATACTTTACTCAAGAATAACTGCCACTGCTACAAGACCAAGTATTTTTGTTTTGTTAATTTAATTATGGGGGGGCGGGGAAGAAAATCAACAGACATGGAAATAATAAGTGATTTTTCTTAACAGTTTCAAAACCAGCATGTGATTAGCATGTTTGAAACTCTTTCCACTCTTTTGAATGGGATAGTTTACTCTTATTTTATCAGTGCCATAGTTAAGGTCTAAATAGTTTTTATTGAAAAGTGTGCTGAGAGTACTAATTAACAGTACCCTGCAGGCCCTTTCCAGCAGGGGGAGAAAATGCTGGTAGAGCCAGATATTGTTAGACCTGTCTTGCATATTTATAGCGCATGTAGTAAGTCCTAATTTGCTGCACCTAATCATTAAAATTAAATAGCAGGAGGCATTTTGTTGGCAGATTTTTAGGCTGCAGTTCAGTGAACAACCAAACTTTTTTGATAGTCTGGCAGCCAGACTGCCAAAAGATTTCCTCTTAACCCTTCTTTTCCTAACCTTTCCTCTCCCTTGTGCTAGAATAGTAGTGGTTGCTGCAGTAGTGAGCTGATCAGGGAGGATCTGGTTGAACAGTACCTCTTAATGAACAGATATTTCAGTTTCCTGAGCTGGTTTGTCACGTAGTTGTAAAAGTGCTTGTGGCACCCCAGGACAGAATCGTGTGTGGATGAGGCTGCTTCATTTAGCAGTGTACTGACTTGCACTGGTGTGGAAATACAACACTGGTGTAAGCCTCAGTTTGTACTTCATCCCTTGTATCTTCTCCTATTCCTCATCTTCATTCTCCTACCCCTTACCTTAAGGTTACCATTTTCACTGTAACTCCTCCAAAATTCGGGGAACTGATTTTCCAGTAGTACAAAACAAAGACTGCCTCTTATATCAGATAAATTTAATCCAGAAGTGTTTCACAATAGCAGTGCCTTGGACAAAGTAATAGGGGTGAAAAAAGGGAAAGGCATATTTGACAGGGGAAAAAGAATAAACTAATGATAGAATTTATCAGATTAACTAGATTTTTTAAAGTAGAGTATGCACTGAGAGCATAAACAGTACTGATAGAGTAGTGCCTCTGAAGCTGCTGAGGATGATAAATGTTACCCACTTCAAAATGGAACTTGAATTGTTCAGGGCAATAGTTTGTGGGGCTAGAGAGTCCTTTGTGGGATAGAAGAAGAGCAGTTCAGGGGAGCAATATATGCCCTTGAGATTCTATGGTATATATGCCTTTTATAGTTTTTAGTGAGCTTTTAATTATGTTTGCTTCTGTGGATGCTTTATTTTCCCTTCTTAAACGAGTTCCCTTTGAACTTGTTGAAACACCTATCTCCTGTTCATTACTAAATGTATAACTTAGGAGACTCTCCTATTTTTTATTTCTTTGACCTTTTTCTTTTTATAATGTAAACAGTAATTTAAGAAATAAAACCAATTTTATTCTTTTTTAATAAATATTGTTGTAAAATAAAGAAAAAGAAATTATAAGTACTCATTATAATTTGTACTAAGTAAAGTAAGTGTTAGCTTTTAAAACAAACTAAAAGAAGATTTAGCTAAATCCCGTGTGTAGATCAGAGGCTATCACAATTTTTCCACTGAGATTTGTCCTGAGGAGAGTCTGCAAGGCACAGATTTATAGACAGGCTATTCAGAGGCAGCAAATGTTGTTGCACACCAACAGTACTATGATTGTGAGAAGCGACAGAAAAGATGCCAATGCTAGATATGCAGAGGGAGCAGGGATAGAAGTAAAGAGAAACTATGTTTGTAGGAGTGGTTGGCACAAATCCATACAGGGTTTTAGAAAATACTTCTTGCCAGAGCTACAGAGAAAACTTTGTTCAAATCACCCACTTTACTCAGAAGATTTTTCAGGTATCAGGTCACTTTCTCTGAAACGTGGATCTTGCTATCTTCTAATTTTGGTCTTTTAATGCTGCTTCAGGAGGATGATCATCTTATTAAGGAAACAGCATCCAGCATTTCTGGTCATCAGCAGGGGGTGAAGAGGAAGGCTGATATGCCACTCGGGTCTCCATTGGAGCCAGGGCAAATACTAGAGAAGAATGAAGACAGTAAAGTCAAACTCAAAATCAGAGTAAGAAATGGAAATTCAACTTGCACAATGTGTAGGGTGTTCAGAATAACAGCAGCGGCGTCTGCTGGCTTCCCTTGAAGCTGTGTTCAAACAAAAGGCATGCTGTGTATATATGTACAGCAGTTGCTATGCTTACTTTGGCAAAATCACTTCCTATCAGATTCTTTATTGGCTGGCTAGAGCTAAAGTTGACAGATAATGCTCTTGTTCGCACAGCTTCACAGTAAATTAGAAAGAAGGAAAGACACTGACCCTTTTTAATTTTATTGAATTTTTATTCTTTTGCAGTGGTAGATATCACTTCCTTTCCCTCTCACCCCAGTTTACCTCAAAAATAAAATATTTTAAATTCTGTTTAGTAATGTTTTTATGAGTTATTAGCATCTGCTTATTTTTTTTCCTGATATCTTAGTTCTCAAACTCTCAAGAGGAAGAGGAAATTGATATGGACACAGTTCATGACAGCCAAGCCTTCATTTACCATCATTTGAATATGCTGGAGAGACCATCCACACCAGGTATGGGTAACTATAGGCAAGGTGGTTGTATTTTTTTAACTTCTTCAGTTGTGAGGTGTTTTTTGCTACTGCTTATTTCCATACATACAGTGTTGGTAAGTGTTAAATGTTATTTGAATTCCAGGAACTGCATAAAGGGTGCTTAAGAACATTTTGTCATTTCAAGCACTTCCTTGCTTTTGCTACTTCTCTTAGTATCTTTTTTTATACAATACTTGACAAAATTATTCTCAAGGCATAGTGTTGCTTAGAAACTTTAAAACAGGTTGAACTTCCACCTTCTTTGTTTCTCTGTCACTAGCCAAGAAATGTTTTAACATGTCTAAAGACAATGTACCAAGCATTTTGAGGGATCTTCCATACAGATTCAGAACAAGATTTTAAGGTTTCAGTGTAAAAGCAAAGTTTTTTGCTTTAGATTTCAGAGGGATTACCCTGTTGCTTGTTTTTCTGTTTTTATCCAGTGTAAACAGAAATAGACCTTAGCAGCAGGATCTAGAATGTTGGTTCCATCTTGGTTGCTTCCATGCCCTAGGTCCTGAGCTATGCTGACAGGTGATCTTATCTGCTTTCTCTGTGACAAGGCAGTTTAGTGGCCCCATTTAAGAGAAGGGCTGGTGGATGCTGCTGCCCTGAGAATCCTTCTGAGGCTGGTGCCTTGGTGCCAGTGGTGCAGAAGCTGGAGGCTCATACTCCATTACGAGCCTTGGACATATGAGTCTTTTTCCTTCCTTGGCAGATGCTGTAGCCACTAAGGGAGTTTCTTTCTTTTGATTTTTTTTTTTAATAAAAGGTAACTGCTGTCACTTCTCAGCTAAGAAATTATGGTCATATGGGGACATCAAAACACAGGGAGGTCTAGTTTCTGGATTCCAGATGGCCTTCAGTTAATGACGCGTGCCTACAGCCAACTCCACCAGGACAGCTTTGCTGTTAGGTATCTAGAGTAGCAAAACCCACAGCTTTTTAACTTACTTCAAAAGGGTAAAGGAGCAGGCTGCATATAGGTTGCTCTTATGAACTTAGGAGCCTGTATCTGCAAAGCTTCAGTTTAAACTACTCAGAGCTGCTTTGAATTTTGTTCTCAATGTTATGGTCAACCATGACATTTTCTATTATGGCAAAGAATGGCGCATCCAGGGCATGTGAGTGCAAAGCTGATCTGCTGAGGATTAGTGTTTATACTCTTTCATGATATTTTGCAACAATTTTTTCACTAGATTTACACAGTCTATGGAATATATATGGAATAAAACTCTGCCAAATACGTCACAAATAGGACTTAGGGGACCCTCTGTGTGCCAGCTCTGTGCTCCGAGACTGTTGCAGATTAAGTTTGTGCTGGAGGTCAGAAAGGGTAAAGTCTGACCAAGAGTGGAGCAGTGGCCACTTAACTGGTGCTTTTATAGACCCACAGCAGATACAAGCTACTTCAAGTCTCACTTGTGTCCTGAATGTCTGTCTCACCTCTGTTGTTTAGACACTCAGCACACTGTAATACATTTTCTTGCCTAGGTAATAAATGAGAAAAATGCCAGATTTTGCACCGGAATTAATTTTAAATAGTAAGCCTTTGAAAAGCATTATTTTGAAACACTTCAGATTACTTTATTCTTTTTTTTTCTGTTTGTGCAGTAAGAAACAGGTCCACTTTACATATTGTTTGCTTCTAAAATTTCACCTGTTTCTTATTCATGGCATTTTTCTTAGAAGCAGAGATGTATGAATTACAGACTGAGTAAATAAAGATAGTTCAAGCTTTAGGAAATGGTATACTGCTGAGAAGAAACAGATGTGGGAGAATAAAAGCATACATAAATAAAATTGTTCACACATAGGAGTGTTCTGCTTTGCAAAGGAATCACAGATCCTGTGAGGTTTTACAACAGTGATGGAGGATGGGTGCATTTCAGGCAGTGATTATTGTGAAATAGATTGACAGGATGTTCTGAAATGGTCTTAGTGTCTTGTTAGTAAATCTGCCTCAGTTCTGACTCCTACTTGGAAGGAGTGAGCTCTTAGTCCACCCGCAGTTTTCCTCCCCCAGCTGTGGGCTGTGTCCCCGCATGTCACATGAAGCCTTAGGTCATCAGCTGAACACAGCATGGGAAATGCAGCTGCCAGGAGGAAGTTCACGTAGGGTCCTGTCGGATCTGTGGTTTTTTGCTGGATTGTTGGATTCAGTTTTTTTTTCTATTTCCCAGACCACCTCAAATGATGATTTAGATTTGGTCAAGCTGATGTAACCCCCACTAACACCAGGAAAATATTATTTTCCTTTAAAAGTGGAAGGGGGAGGGAGGTGAAAATGCTTTTGTATGGTTCTGCCCATACAGAAAGGTTAAGGCTGAGACAATAAAAAAGTTTTCTAATACAAGTCTTGCTGGATTACAGGTTTCAGTGTTATAATTACAGCACCTCTCGCAGTTCATATAGGAAATAAATATATTAAATCCTACGAAAGCATCCTGACTGTGATAGTAAAACTGTGGACTCTGGGAGTTGTAGGGGAGTCTAATAATTTTATCAAGAAATTATTAAAACAAAACACTAATTGTGAACTGTCTAAAAAATGCTGTTGTGATGATTATTCGTCTGCCCTTAGGGCTAGAAACTTGGTAGCCTCCTTTGAACCTCCAAGGCTGTGCAAGGTTACATTTCTAATGTGAGAACAGATTTTACTTGCTATTAATCATCAAGAATATTAGGAACGCTCCCTTCACTTAAATCTTAAGATGAAAGACTTTCAAGATGAGATTTTGTGTAAGCAACAGATTTGATCTCTCAGGCTGTAAGGTGACTTGTCTTGCTTTGCTGACTTCAGTGAAATCAGATGAAGGTACACTTCTTTAATGTTTCACTCATATGAAAGTACAGTACGTCAGAGGTAACCTTTAAAAGGTTCTGCTGTATCTGTCAGTGGTTATTGATTGGCCTGGTCTTTTCTGCTTCCAAAATAAATGCCTGGCTGTAGGCTGCATGATGTACCAGTGAAGTTACATGTCATTATGGCTCATCGCTGATAAACACTTAATTGAACTTTTTCCAGCTAGTTTTGATGGTTTGAAAGTTGATAAAAAGCAGCATCCAATTCTCTCTTTCTTTCTGCAAAAATAAAGAAAAATAAAATACAGTGATGTTGTCTTTGTGCACCGGCAGTTCTTTTTCTGATGACATTCAGAGGCAGTGGGCTTTGAGGACATCCTGAGCATTCAGATTCAGATCAAACAGATTCCTTGGCCACTCTGTTAATTTTTTTGCAGTTTTCCAGGATAGTCAAACTGGAAATTGCTGCTGCTGACTTTGTGCTTGCTCTGTTTATTGTGTAGATAAAACTTTGGAGGTCTAGACCACAGTCATAAATGTTGATTGGATTGTGGTCTTGTTTATCACAGTTACTGCACTTTCAGGAAATTATGGCTTATCTGGATTGACTTTTTTCTGAAACATTTTGAAACTGGACATACTGCATATGCTGCAGTAAAGTGTAGAGGTAAACTACTGTAGTTATTATATTTAAACAGCACCAGATCCAAGACTGAGGTGCAAATCACTGCACCAGGAGTTTGGATGCAGGAGTAAATAGGAATTCAGTCCAGACTCTGTGAGAAGCCCAATCCTCTGCAGTTAGCTGAAAGTGCACCAGTACCTCAAAGTCCAGCCTTTAGTGACTCTCTGCCAAAAAGTGCTAGGAAAACATCAGCACACAGACAAATATATAAATGAACACTTCTTGGATTTGAGGACACCACTGACAATGATGGCTTTTTGCTTCATTTTCCAAGGAGGTAAAAGTTGTTACAACTTTTCTGTTAGAATGCCTTTTAATAACATATAATATTAGTACAGTATCTGTTACACTTTATTACTCAAGATAGAACTTTTTCCAAAGTGGTAGCTCATAGGCTTTGAGGTTTGTAGATAAATTTGCTTCATTGAAATAGTATGTGGTTAATAGTACACTTCACAAGGAATGGTGTTTTCCAGTGCTTTACTCTAAAGTCAAGAAAGCAGCTTTAATAGAAACACAAGCCCTGCAGATAGTGGCAGCAGAAATGAGAATTGCATCAGTGTACGGCTGCAGTGTGTCAACTCCATGAAAAAACAATAATACTGTAGCTGTGACTGTCTCTGAGAAAACAACTAATTACTCTCAAATCTAGAGGATGAATAAGGCTAGCAAGTTTTCAAATGAACTACCTGAAACTGATAGAGGTACACAACATTTTCTGAATTGGCTTCCTGATTTAGATGTTTTTTCTTTCAAAAACAGGGATTTCACTAGAATGTTCTAGAATATTAAAATAAATGTGGTAAAAATAATACCACATTTAAGCTATTATTTTAGTGTAAGTATAAGGCAATATGGTTGTTAAATGAAAGTCAGATGAGGAAACCAAACTTTTTACCAGTAAAAACTGTATTTTAGTTAAAACATCAGCTTGTCTATACAATACTTTAGTTCTACCTTTGGTATAGGTATAAGAAATCGTCTACTTTGGTTTTAAATCCCACTAAAAAATTGAAGTCAAATGAATTTGTAAATTGGAACTAGTTAAAGTGTTTATGTTGGTACCAAATTGACTGATTTGCTTAGCATATCTTCAGAAAACCTTTGGCTGGTTTTATTTTTTTTAAGTAGACCTTTGCTTTTCACCCTCAAACTTTAATTTGTGTCCATAGTCCTTAAAAGAGCACTCTCTTAGAGAGAAAATTGATAACCTTTTTCAGAGATGTATAATTTGAAAATTCTGGTTCTTTAGACTAATTACAGGACATTGTATTCTGCAAACCTGAAATCATTTATGCTTGGTAACTTTTTCTGTGTACTTTGTTGCTGGTTCAACAGATGCATAAACACAGCATTAAATTAAAAAATAGTGTGTCTTGAACGTTTCCAGAGTAACGCTAAAAAGAAAAGAAGAAATAATGAAAAATGGGATAATTTTGAAACTGTTTTTACGGTATTTTCCATTTTCTGAATGTTTTCTCTTTAGAGAAAATGCTAGCCAGAGATGCAGTTCAACTGCTCAGCAACGAGGGTGCATTACCTTTCTCACTGGTGAGCTTTCTTTGGGTTCGGGGAGAGACACATGAAGTGCTTGTGTGCTTATATCAACATCCCCCTCTTCTGAGAGCCTGTCCATGTCAGGTGCTGCAGCAGCAGCTTGTCCTCAGGACCCATGGGCTTCAGATTTTGCTATGATTTGTGAAATTGTCTTCTCCCTCTCTGATGTGTCAGTAAATTAGGGTGCAAATGGGGTGATTTCAAACAAGTGTCAGTTTGTAAAAATTCTGTATCAGCCAGCTGTTTTACATTCATTGGCCATGCAAAGAAACAGAGGCTGTAAGTTTATGGCATCCCACCTTCTTCACACAAAATCAGAAACATAGGAGGGACCATATGAAAGGTCTCACAAAATCCTGTTAGCATGTTAAAGTCTCAAGTTACAGGTTTTCAAACTGTAAAAGTTCAAAAACAAAGTAAGAGACAAATAGGTGAAATACTCTACCCAACAATATAGTTCAATGTTAGTGCACCAATGAGCATTAAAACTTAAGTGAACAGGATGTTAGAATTATCTGACAGCAATTTGTATTATGACACGGTATGTTACTTTAAAGCTTATCAGGATCCAAATCCCTTTAACTAAGCTACAAGATCTATGTTTTCATATTTTATTCTCTCTCATGATATCTGCAGCATTTGTATTTGTCCCTGGGGCAAATGGTATGCAAATATTCTGATCTTTCTCCCATGGGATCATAATCCTGTCTAATTTTAAGCACCTACCCAGCTAGCTGGAGCACCACAAAGTCAACAATTACATTGGAATCTCCACATCCTAAATAGGAGATCCATGTGGATGGACACATGTATGCACATTTTCTTCCAAGGAATGCTACTAACCACTTCAGAAGCAGCTCCTGGGCTTGCCCTCCACTTATTGTGTGTTTCTGTGTTTTGTGAAACCCATGTTTCAGTCCTGCTCCCTGTGCCAGGAAGAAGTGGGTTCCCTGCAGGAGAAGGGAGTGCTCTGTGCCTCTTTCCATCAGTCCTGCTACCTCTGTTGATAAAAGCATGATTATACTGCCCTATGAGGCAGTTTCTATTTATTTTATTTCTATTGCTTTCCTTAACTACACTTACCGTGTTCCTGGCATAGGCTTTAAGTAGATACTAACTAAAAGGAAGAAAAACAGGGTTCTGTAGGTTCAACACTGAATTTTATGCATTTTGATCTATAACACTTTTGATAGAGCTTTTATAGGTCTGTCCATTTTGGCACACAACTGAGTTTGGTAGTTAGTGATCAATCTTTGGAGCCATCATCCAAGATCAATATATTTGATTCTTGATTTCAAAGCACTCTTTAACAGTAGGAGGAAATTTTCTGGGTAGTTTTTATTTTTGCATTTAAAAACCCAAGAGACTAGAGTCACTGTTGTGACTCCGTGAAGAAATTGTGTGTGTACTCCTATTGCTGGCTCAGTAGAAGCAGATTTTTGTAATTACATTCTTTCATTTCTTGCTGACGTCTTTTCCATATTACCAGTGTTGACTGTCTCCTTAAATGTCAGTAGCCTTTGAGTTGCAGTTGAATCCCATTTCTCCCTTTCCTGAAGATCTTTGTGCCTCTCTAGGTGGTCACCACCACCCCTTTGGTCCTGTTGGCTTAAACTACTGTTGTATTTGCTCCCTAACTTATGCCAGTCAATGGTGTTTGACTGCTTTGACAAACAGATTTTTTTAATAACACACCTGAAATAAGTAATGAGGTGATAATACAGACTGTTGCCTTAGTCTCCATAAACTGCAGGAAATTGGCACAAGTGGCAGGTCATGTAACAGAATCAGGAGAGTCTGTTTGGTTGCATCCTCCATCTTCACTTGATACTACTGCTACATCATCCCTGCAGACTTTAACCAGTGTTGTTATACCAGTTCTGGTTAAATTTTTTTTAAGTTCAGAGGCTTAGCTTTGGTTTGAGGTTGCTACAAATGTAGCATCTAGACTTACAGGTTTAGTTTCCATATAAAAACAACTCCACAATTTGTAATTAATGGAGCTGAGAAGTTTTAAGAGTTTATGTCATGTTGTGTGGGTTTTTTCTTCTATTTGAAGTTGACTTGAGTTTGCCATGTGTATTTTAGTGTATTGTGTGCCTGTAGCTTGAGAACACATGAGAATGTCTTCTGTACTTTAGGTATCTTTTGTACATTTTCTATACAACCAACCAGTGGTCTTCAGGCTTTTTGCCAAGACCTTTATTTCTGTGTTTCTAGGAGCTCTGTTTGTGTCACTGCCACAGTTCACCTGTAACTACTGTAGCCTATTTTAACAGCATCAAATACTGCCTGCTTTGGTTTTCTGAGATACAGCCTCCACCCTTTCCTTTTCTAATGGCCTGAGCCAGATATACTCTTTTTTTCACTCTTGTATCATCTGTTTAATGGCTGGTTTTATATCCTTGCAGCTGCTAAATAAAGTTGTCTAAACAGTGAATGCTTTAGAGGAAGGAGCTCAGGTTATGGGGATAGGTTTAGATACAAGAGGAATTCCTTTAAAAATATAGTTGGAAATAGTTACATAGTAAAGCAGTCCTGTACCTTTTTGCAGGTATACTTGCACACTGTCTTTATTGCTGAGCATGGCTCCAGACGACAGTGTTAAAAAATGGTAGTAGGTATGCATTGAAGTCAGCAAGTGGAAGCTGGAATTGGTGTGCATCTCCTCTACCTGCCATAAGATACATAAAAAAGTAAAGTGAGTTCTAACAATAATTTTTGCATTGGTAACATGAGCTTACTGGTGCTTAGTTGGGATAAAATAAAAATTAAAGCCTTTCAAAATACTTTTGTATTAGAGACATATATTCAGGTTTAGAGATATATATTTCAAGTTTATAGGAAACTATTGTATTTCAGACTAGCCTCCTTCATAACCTCAACAGAATTTTATATTGCACCATATTCCTGTCTTGTGGTTAAGACCAAACATATTTCTAGAAAGACATCATTTTGCTGCTTAAGACTTCAAGCAGCAGAAATTCCATCATGTGTCCTGTAGTAAGGTATTGATTATCCTCACTAAAAAAATTTTTTTTCTGTTTCTATTTCTGACTTATAAACACTTCATGTAAGTGTAGATTTGGTTTTTTCCAGACATATTTATAAGCAAACAAAACCCAGAACAGCTGTATGTATATGTATGCATATATATAGGAAAATGTAGAAATTTTCCTATATATATGCATGCTTGAATCAGTCCTCAGTCGTTCGGGTGAGGCTAGAAAGATTGCATGGAAATTGTTCTCAATACTTGCCTGTCATAGTACAGAGAGCTGTCTCTTGAGACTTCCAGGAATCATTACCATAGACAAATCATTCTTGCCTTTAGACTTATACAACCAAGCAGCCAAGCAAAAAGATGTACTGGGAAATAAATGTGTTCTCAAATATACAGAAAAAGATAATCGCAGTGACATCAAATAACATAATTTCTTGTTATTCAATTGGGATATTTTCACCAAAAACTGGATGGGAAAAACCCCCATGTTTAAAGTAGCAATGAAGAAAATCCATTTTATGTAATACTTAGAGGATTAGTTGCCTTCAAAACTCTGCTGGTGCTTTTCTGCATTTATCTAGTTGTTATAGCATTCTTGCAATGTGAGTGATTTGATTCAATTTCTGCCTAAAGGCATCTGAGTGTTCCTACCTTCCACGCGTTTCCACTCTTTAACAAAGGTATCCTTAGAATAATGCCCTTTAATCTCTACTATTGAAGCTACTGCACTCTGTCTGCAATAATGAAATATTAAATGAGCCAAAGAGAGAATGAGAAGGTCATTCCTGAATTGAGATGTCATGGATCATATCTCCTTCCTCAGGTTCAGATACCAGGCTTGCTCAGTGTGTAACTAGTTCTAGTGCACTTGTGAAATATATACTGATAAAGATGGTATAATTGTGTTTCTTGGGATTTGGTTTTGTTTAAGGAAAAAAGTTGTGTAATCTTTAAAATAGGCTAAATTGGTTGCAAGAGGAAATTTTTAGAAAAATCAGTTTAATTTTCCACTATCAAAAGGTTTGTATGTTCTTGTGGGGAGCTTTACCTTCCGACTAAAAAGACTTCACATCACAAAAATGCACTTTATTATGCCAGTCTTGCACTTTATATCAGAATTTTTAGGAAGCTAGTATGACTTAAAAGTTTCTTAGGGCTCTTTACAGTTCCTAATTTTCTGGGATACTTTTATGCTGTTGGGGATGGAAGGACCGTCTCTAAAAATTCTCAGTAGTGTGGGAACTTGAATGACATGTTCAGAGCGTTCTCTGAAGCTACATGGTACAAGCATCATAACAGGTTCCATGTTTTTATTTTAAATGATAATATAGGTTTTATCTAATATTTCAGAATTCCTTATGTTTGGAAACCATGCAAGTTAAACATTTGCTAATCCCACTGTATCCATTCTTTTAGGTAAGGAACAATCTTCGGGAGAGATAAACATGCACCCTGTCTCAGCAGCTCCACTCTCTGCGTTTAGTAAAGAATCAAACTCCTCAAAACACAGTGATCACCATCACCATCACCACCATGAGCACAAGAAGAAGAAGAAGAAACACAAGCATAAGCATAAACATAAACATAAACATGATACTAAAGAAAAGGAAAAGGATCCCTTTGTTTTCTCTAACAGTCCAGCCAGTGCTCGATCAATCCGTTCCCCATCACTTTCAGACTGATACTGATGGCTTCTCTGGAGTTCAACTTGAAATACTCTTGGAGTGCTTAGAAGGATGTACATAACTATAGCTTCTATCTTTTTTTATGGAACTAAGAATTTGTGAATTGTCTTAGCAATTCAGAAGCTCTGCAACCTTTGAAGCCTTCTTTTTGCATGTGTGGTTGTGGAAATTGATTCAAAAAATATGGTTTATGATTCTGACTCATTTTGTATTTCACTGTTCTCCACACCTCCCACTCTTTTTTCCATTTTAAACAAAGAAAACAGCCCTTTATGTAAGGGCCCATGTCCACTGGCAACCCCCTGCACATCACCCTTACCATGTGTATTGCCAGAATCAATTATGGTTTAATCCTTTGAAGAACGTTAGAGGCACAGTATGTTTTAAGCAGAAGCCAGTTGCCAAGTCTTTGGTGACAGACTGTTTCCAGAGCAGTATTGTATAACTAAGTGTAGATCTCCTGAAAAGACAGGGATTTTCTTTAGTCTTCAGCTGACCTGTTTCTTGCTTTAACCATTGCAATGTAATGTCAGACTTCTAAAAAAAAACAGTATGTAGAACATTTGCATTTTTCAGATACTAAAACTCTTGAAAAATTCCAGGCTGCTTTTAAGCTGGTGGTATTTATTATGGATATGAGCCTTTTAATATGATTAAATTCTGCAATTGTTTTTGGAATTTTAGCAAAATGCGTAATGCATGTTTTGTCCTGTAATCAGGCTTTTAAAAATCCAATAAAGTTTGCAAATTATTTTGACAGAGGCAGGATTTTTTTCTTCAAGCTTACATTGGAATATGCTTTTGAAAGATGTTCAGTAAAGTTTAAAAAAATTAGTAAAAGTTTAAAAATTAAAATATTGAAAAATACATATTTCTTTCTCCTGACGGGTGGTTTGTTTTGAAAGCAAGATCAGCTCATGAATCTACAGGAGAAGTATATCAGTAGATTAAACTAGGTCTGGGAATTGAAATGATGGATACATTTAAATTTCTTTAGCTGTGTTTTATGCAGTGTACCATTTACACCTAGGAAGTGTTTTATGTAAAAACTTAATTTTTAAAAAGTTTTAATAGTAGAGATAAATAATCTCTGCCACTTTTTATCCATTTTCTTTATATGTGTAGAGGCAGTGTTTTATTTCCATATGCTGGTTAGCTTCTGTTGCCTAGAGTTCACATAGTGTTCTATAAGACGGTTGTATTTGGGTTAAATATCTTTTTTATCCATTTTCACAAATTTTCATGAGAAACTGATTCTCCTTCTTAGAGCAAAGTGAGAAAGTTCAAGAGGGACCCAATAAGACTTTTTTTAAGCCATATTCTGTTTCATGAAAGTTAATAAATACCTTTATATTCTATACCTGCTGGTGAATCCTGTAGTTCTTGGAATAAAAAGTTATCTGTAGACTAGAAAGATGGTAGGCTCAGGTATTTTGTAATATGCATATACTTGTTTTTGTTATTCAAACACCATATCCTTTTAATACTGCATGGATAGTTGTGCTAATTGTTGCACTTGGAACCCCTTTGGGCTGGATTCAGACACAATGGCCCTGGGCAACCCTGCAGCCTCTCCTGTCTGCTGCTTTGCTGTGTCAGGGAAAGCCCACCTGGGTTTCCTTTCAGCAATACCAGCGAGCTCTTGGAGCTTAGGTGAGCTAGAGGTGCAAGAGGAACACCTAAGCACAGCTGGATGAGGTACTGAGCACGTTTTGGGTACTAACCATGTGTGCAGCTCAGCTCAGCACTCCTTGTGAGACAGCGAGTAATAGCTCAATGGAAACATTTTGAGGTGTTTTTCCCTTGGCTAAGCAGTGATGTAACAGTGCCAGGGGTGTTTGTGGGAGACCTGGGCTAATAAGCAATGAAAGCTGGCATTGTTTGGGAGATTGAAGGCAGATGCATTTATGTTTTAAAAATGAGGTCATGGATAATTTAGCCTGGTGTAGTTCCTAGTTTCAGAGATGTGGATTTACACTCTTAGGCTGAGAGAAAACTTGTTGTTCAGTGATACAGGCACAGAACTGAGGCAAAGCTGTAGCACAGGAATTCTACCATCAGAGGTTTTGCTGTATGACTTTTAAATGAACTATTAAATACATGCTGAGACAATATGGTAAAGATACTGCCAACAGAAAATTGGAAGGTAGGGAAGGCAGGGGGAGAATCTAAAAAAACTTTACTAATACAGTTTCTGAGGTTACCTCATGTTCCTGGTTCAGAATACCCATTAGTGTATTTGATGGTCTGCAGGTGGTGCAACATAGGCTATGTTCACAAACTGGTAAGTATACTCAGAAATTCTAATAATTTGGCAGATTGCCAGGTGATTCAAAAAAAGCAAACTGAAATTCAGAAGGAATACATGTGAAATACTGAACTTCAGGGAAAAGGAAGTGCATGAAAGCAAGTCATTCTCCCCATCTAGTATCGTGCAGTGAAAAAAAAAGCATCTGCTTGCACAGAGGTGAGCAGTTTGATACTAATGCAAAAGTAAAAGTCACTTCAGGATTAACAGGAATTTTTTTATATGAGATGTAATTGTTCTATTGAGTGCCAGTGATTTGGGACAACATACTTTAAGAAATAAGTGGGCAGATGGAAACAAGAGGTAACATTGCATATAAGAAAATACATAAAGAGAACTGAGTATTCCTGGTCTAGGATAAAAGAAGTCTGAGGGAGGAGCTTACCCTTCACATACCTAAAATACTGCTACAACAAAAAATTAGTTTATCAGTTGTTCTTAATATTTCCTTTGGGAAGGGAGGTATTAGCTTTTTTCACAAGAAAAAATATTTTTGTTGAATATTAAGATGAAAAGCATTCTAACAGGCACCCAATGATGATGTGAAAACTCATTTCTTGTAGGCTTTTAAGCAGCAGATTGGCAGACGTGTGGAGGGGATGTTTATGGGATGCTTCACCCCACCACAGTGCAGGGACCTCACTGCTATGGTTGTTTTCATGGTTTCTTTAATCTTCTGTTTTTGTCAGTGAAGTTCTTGTGATGCCTCCCTGGATGTGACCAGCACTTGCAGAAGGTTTAGGAAACGGAGGTCTTTGCCTGCCAAAGATCTCACCAGTTGTGGTTTAGCTTGAGTTTTTCTTCTGCTGAAAAACTGATGACTATTGCAAAGTTATAACCTGACATCGATTCAAGTTAAAATTTGATATTTGGATGGTGGATTAATCTCTCTGTTCTCTCCACCTTCAAACCTCATAGGTTGCCTGTAACCTATGCAGTTGCCTTTGATCTGGATTCTGATTATTGGTTGAAACTCCTGCTTTATAGTGGACTCTGCTTAAAACAAAAGAAAAAATATTTTATTTGAGTGGGGTGTTATCCAAATACTGCAAGAATGCACATTACATACGTAAGTAGAAATTGATGTGTTGTTGAAGATAAGCAAAGCAGTCAAAGTCTGGAGAATTTATTTCGGTATATCAGCTTTTAACATTAATTCTTTTGTTCAATATAAACATTAGAACAGACATGAGTGTAGGGCGAATATGTAATGCTAAAATATCTGTATGCATTTCTAATGCAGCTTTTTCATTGGGTTTTTTCTTTATTTCTCAGTATAATTATAGAATAAAATGTCCACAAAGTAAGTACTGCATCTCTTAAATTTGTAGTCATGCTGAAGCATCTAATGAGAGCATAGCTCCTCTCCCTAGGTGGCCAAGTAAGCAGGAGTTCCAGCTTTGGTCAGTCACTGCCAGGCCCTGTCAGAGTGTCCCAGTGCTGGGGAGGGAGGGGCAGCAGGATGCACCTTCATGGAGTGCTTGGGTGAGCTTGTAGCATCTCTGTATTGATAAGCTCTGCTGTCCATAAAGCACTCAAGCTGACATGAGAGCTCCTATCAATGAAAATTAGTGTCCTACACTGTTTAGCTTTTGGGAACATAGGAGCTTCTTAATTTTAGTTGATTTCATATTCATAGAAATAAATTTTTTTCAAATTCTAATACAGCAAATTTTGAGTCATGTAATTATTTTCAGTTCTTTATGATAGTTTATTTTCAGAACTTAAGAACCCAGTTGTTAATGGAGCATCGTATTAAACAGCAGCCCTTAAAATACACAAGGTAAGTAAAAATGTTTTAGATGAGATTCAAATATTTTATATGTTTCAATTTTTATATATTCATTAAAATACATATTCTAAAATACATCTTTACTTTCTGACTTTATAATTTTAAATTACAATAATACATGAGTGTTTGCATATTAATTGTCTCAGCAGCTAATATTTAAAGTCTGCATTATTCCATAGTCATCTGATACCATAAATAAACATATTCTAAAAACATTTCTAAGACTTTCTTTTAGTAATATTTTGGTCCTGATAAATCTACAATGTTAGCAATCTTTGTAGATGTAGAAGAGTCAGGATTTCATTTGAAAGACTTTGCATTTTATTGAAAAGTCCTTCAGTTAGTATGGTGCTTAGGTTGTGGTAACCACCATAAAGTGACAGAACAAATGAAAGCATATTTAGCTGGATTTCCTTAATCTCTGAATGAAAGTGAATCTATGTGGTTATGCTTTGGGCTGGTTTAACAGCTTGTCCCTCCTGCAGCAAGAAGCTCTTTTTCCCCCACAGCTCCTGACCCCACAGTCACATGTAGGATTTTTTTGCTATCTGGGCTCTTCCGTGGCCTGATGCAACTTTTTAACCCGTGAATAAAATTGGGGTTATTCTTGCACTGTTAGTGAGCTGAAACTTTTGGGCAGAGGCTGAGTAGGCAGCAAGGCTCATGCCTGGCTTGTGAAGTCAAGGGTGGAGTGGGAAGAGGGAGGGAGGGAGACATGAGCAGGAACAAAACCGTCTTTGGCAGCAGCAGCCACTTCATTTGGCTCCACTGCTTCCTGTGACTTTGCTCCGAGAAAATCATACAATAGGGAGAATTCAAGTTTTCACATCTGCGCCTCTTTGGGAGTCTTAATTTTGTTGTGAATTGGTTGAGTGATTGTTTTGAATCAGATTCATTTTGGACATTTTGGAAGGTTGGAGTGAGATGAGCTTATGTGACTGGCAGTTACTTTTTTTCATTTGCTGTGTTAAAAAAAATTTGACTCAATGATAGAGTGGAAAAGAAACTCACTTCAGAAATTACTCCAAAAGTCATTTCAGGTCAAACAGAGTTTTATTAATTACTTTTGTTCTTTATATTACTATTGTTATTGTTATTAATACTGTATTTTCCTTTTATCTACAGAATCGAGCTTCACAAGAGTTAATCTGAAGCAATTCATTCTGAAAGTGCACTTTTCATTTTCTAAATATTCCTATATTTTGTAAATAAAGCACACTGTGAAGTGTAAATAACCAGTTAAACTTCTAAATTAAAATATTCCTTAAAAAAAAGGCAGAGTTTGAAATCGGAGTACAAATGAAAGCATATTGCAAGACCTGACTGATTCTTTCCCTTTTCAAAAGCATATTTCTGGGGCAAAAACATCTCTTTTGAAACATATATGTTTTGTAGCTCATTTGCCACCCAGGAGCTGAAACAAAGCATGTGGGGCAAGAAGGTTTGAAACTATTTGACTACAACTTTTCAAGTTGATACGGAGGTCATGGAAGTTTTTCACAATGGATTATTGTTTTGCTTGTTTTAGTCATTTAATTCCTAGTTTTCCTCTACAGTGAAAAACTTGAGGAAGAGAAGGGTCTGGGATGGTCTGTTACCTCAGGGAAGAGAGACTTGGAGAGATTAAAGGTCTCCCATCAGCTCTGTCACTCACCCTCCTAAGGCAGCCTCAGCTGCTTTTAGGTGTTATGGAGCTGCTGCTGTCATCACTTGTTTTCCTCTACTATTTCTTTGCCTTCAAGTCTTCTTCCAGTTTATAGATGCAACAGATGTCAGAGGGATGTCCAAGCTTCAAGACAAAGCACTCAAAGACATCCTCTAAAGCAGAGGGTTTAAGCTGCTTAGGAGCAGGTTGATACACCCTACACTTGGGGATTTGAGTCTTGTCATGGCTTTTCATGGTCTGTTCCCAGCTCTGTGTCCAGCAGGCAGCAACAGCTTATTCCTCCTTTCTGAGAACTAAACATAGACATTCTTTGTCCCTTGTGGACATTTTACAGTTCCAGAATCTGTGCAAGCATCTTGCTTGTGTTTGGAGCAGTATGTATAAAAAATGCTTCTCCATCGCAAATGTCATTTTATAGTGTTGGAATTCCTATGTTTGTTATTGAGTAGTTGACTAATTTCAAAATACTGAACACTTTCTGTTGCTTTTATTTTGAGAGATTTTTACAGATTTTTTTTTTTTAATAGCACTGAAAATCTTGCAGGTGCTCTGAAACACTCAGCACTTAAGTAGGATTAAGACACAAAGGAGGAGAGAGAACAAAAGCTTTTTGTACATCTCTTCATGGAAGAGAAATACAATTACACTGTAGGAGACCTGATAAAGGACTTCAGGGAATTGGTTGTTGACTATGGCTATGATGAAGAGATCTGAAAACCTCAGAGTAAAATAGTGTGGTGAGGGCAGCTGAAAACAGTACTCTTTTTGCAAAAAAAATTAAAAATTTAATTGGAGATAAAATCATTTCTGAAATGAAAACCAAGAAAGTGGTAACGTATATAACGTAAAACAGCTGCCTAATTTTTGACCATTGTCCTTGAGAGCTGTATTCCTTAATTGAGAACCTAGCAAGAGCCCCATTTCTTTTTCAAAGTCAAGCAGCCTATCATGACAGTATCTGTCATCCAACAGAAACTAACAGCTTTTCATTTTCCTTTAGTGATTTGTGCTATCAGGAATAGAGAAAGCTTCTAAATATGTGTTTTACAGCTGTTTTACAAAAATCAAATATACTTTGAACCTGATTTACCTGTTCTGTAATAATGTATGTAATGTGTACTTGGGCTGCACAGAAACACAGTTAGGAATTAGCCTTTGAGCTGTATTTTTATCAATATGTATTTCTGATTGTGGCTGTGAGTTGAGGCAATGACTTGTACCTGTAGCATTCC